>OY292405.1:872780-1053941 GCA_958496205.1 Idaea biselata | reverse complement strand
ATCTATTCGCTATCTATTGCCTAAACTACAGAACCGATTTTAATAAATGAGGGTGTAATATATGCTGATTAATAAAACTGTTCGTGCTGAGGCGGGAGCAGCACGGGTGGAGGGGGCACCGTAGCTGAGAAGTGCGCGCGGTGCACTCCACTTGAAGCTGGGACCGTTACAGTACGTGCTCACTGATACTGAATCCGTTATTTTATTCATAGTGTAAGATACCTCACAAACCCACTAATAAGTACAAACATTACAAGTGGCGACGAGAATCGAGGTAGGTATGTACACAATTAATGTTCCAAGTTCGTTTACAAAATGTCACCTGCAATAAAAATACCGGGTGTTTGGCGGATCAACTGATGAATCAGCAGCGGCACCCGCGGTTTGACAAGATTTCTTATGTATAGACAAGTGCACACATATCTCCGAAATTTAATTGTCATTAAACCTAATGTTGGATATTTTAATAAGTTAATTTTCAATTGAGTTTGTAGAATTCTTGTCGAACCGTAGGAAAAATTGTTTATATACTTAGACAAACTGTTACTTTGTGGGTTACAGGTATATTATATATCTACATTCTACTTATTTGAATGCCAGGTAGGTCAATAAAATCTACTAAATAAATGATGGTACGAGAGCGCCATCGTGGCGTCAGTAACTCATTTTGATCAAATTTCACTTTTTCTCCGATCTAGTGAATTAATTAAGCACCTACCATACTTTGTAAAAACCCTAAAAACATACATTTCATTGTTTATTAATAAAATACTTACAAATTAAAAAAAATAAACATTTTACTTGATTAGCTTTGCAATTTAACGCCAGTATGTTATTGGTAGGTTGGGTAGTAAATGTGCGGGTATGTACCTAACTACCTAGCGACTTGATATGATAACAAAGCGTCCGCCTGTAACCTACGAATTGACAAAGTTGCTTGTTTTATTTGTTGACTAATACCGATACTATCAATGTAGGTACATAACAATAAAGCCAATTGGAAAAAAAAAAATAACGAACACGAACTTTAATTTAAGAATAAACTAAATACCTACCTACATAGGTATAAAAAAAAAACTGTGTGAGTAATACATAACGAAAACAAAAGTAGATGCCTACATATCGGGTTAACATTTCTTTTTACCTATGCCTACCCACTAAGTCTGAATACTAAAAGTTTAATTAAATGGTAATTCATGTTTTGATCACTTTTAAGACAAACTTATACTGTGTATGTATAACTATTCTTATTTATGGGTGGATGAGAGGATGTTCATTGGAATGTAGGTACCTACCTATTTTGTACAGTCGACGGTTATAAGTTCAGTGACACTCATATTGAGGTTTATTACAAAATTGCTGGATTTTGATCACGACTGTACATAAAAAAAAATTAAAAAAAAAAACTATCTAATTATGAATTACTCACCTAAAAACCTGTGACAATTATTGTCATAAATATATATCTACTTGTTATATATACAAAAACACAATGGCAATTTCGCCTACAAAAAGGAGAAAATGGTAATTTAGCAAAGACTGAATCATACCTAAAAACAAAAATATTACTCCTTGCAGGTCGCCCCAAAATGTCACAATTTCCACCGCTTGAAGCCTTCGACTGTGATGGTGATCCTACTTCGGTGGGTTTACGGTGGGAAAAATGGAAAAGGGGTTTAGACCTGTACTTGTTAGCATCAAAAATAGACCAGCCGGATAGGAGGAGGGCTACGCTTTTACACATGGGTGGTTTAGCTCTCCAAGAGATTTTTTACAACCTACCCGGTGCAAATGTAGAATCTACAGCCGAAAATAATGTTTATGAGTTGGCTGTTAAAGAACTACATAATTATTTTTCACCAAAACAAAGTGGTGTTTATGAACGTCACCTTTTCCGATTAATAAAACAAGATACCGGCGAGAAATTTGATAGATTTTTGTTACGATTGCGACTTCAAGCGTCAAAATGTAATTTTAAAGATTTGAACAACAGTATTATAGATCAGATTGCGGAGAAATGTGAATCTATTGAATTAAGAAAGAAGATTCTTACCGGTGGTGATGAGATGACGTTAGACAAAATTCAAAGACAGTTAAACAATTTTGATGCAAAACTCAACACAACACAGCCAATAAACAAAATAGAAATAAAAAAAAACCAGTCAAAGTCTAAGCAATGTTGCCGTTGTGGTAACGGAAATCATCAAAGTGATGACAGAAATTGCCCTGCTCGCAATCAAAAATGTCTTAAGTGTGGATATTTAGGACATTACCAAAAACAGTGTAGGACTAGAATTAAAAAACGCAAAATGAACGATAATGCGTCAAAACCTCCCTCAAAAAGGGTTCGAACTGATGAGACAATAAAAAAGGATGTTGCCAATGTATCCGAAGTTCCTGGTAATGAAGTAGATTATATATTTCATTTAGATAATGAGGAGATTATAACATGCAAGGTTGGTACTGTTAATTTAGATATGGTCATTGATTCAGGGAGTAGATGTAATATAATTAATGATTTAACATGGGATAAACTAAAAAAACTAAATGTAAAGGTTTATAATCAAATCAAAAGTCCTAATAAAAATTTCATTGCGTATGGAAGTAACAAACCGTTGACAATTTTAGGATGTTTTGAAGCCGAAATAATTGTAGGATCACAAATTCAACAGGCAAAGTTTTACGTTGTAAAAAATGGCTCGAAGAATTTACTAGGAAAAGATACTGCATTATCTTTAGGTGTTTTAAAAATAGGTTTAAATATAAATGCTGTAGAAGTTAATCACTTTCCTAAATTTAAAGATATACAATTGACGATTCCCATTAATGAATCTATAAAACCAGTCTGTCAACCTTATCGTAGAGTACCTGTGCCTTTAGAATCAAAAATTAATGCTAAGATTGATGAATTAGTTAAAGCTGATATAATCGAACCAGTGAATAAGCCTTCAAGTTGGGTTTCCCCTATGGTACCTGTTCTCAAAAGCGATGGAGATATTAGAATTTGTATTGATATGAGACGTGCCAATAAGGCGATAATACGAGAAAACCATCCATTACCAACAATGGAACAACTTCTTCCTAAATTCAGAAATGCAAAGTATTTCTCTAAATTAGATATTAAAAACGCATTTTTTCACATAGAGTTAAATAAAGACAGCAGATTCATTACCACTTTCATATCTAACAAAGGATTGTATAGATATAAACGCCTTATGTTTGGCATCTCATGTGCCCCTGAATTTTTCCAAAAAATATTAGAGAGAATGCTACTTCCATGTAATGGTGTAGTAAATTTCATCGACGATATTGTAATTTTTGGAAAAAATTACCTCGAACACGATACTAGGCTAATAGCAGTTTTAAATATTTTAAAAAATAATAATGTTTTGTTAAATGAATCAAAATGTATGTATAAAGTTAATAAAATACAATTTCTAGGTCATGAATTATCACAAGACGGTGTAAAGCCCTTAGACAAATATGTAAAATCAATTGAGACGTTCAGAGAACCGGTTACCGTAGAGGAAGTCCATAGTTTTTTGGGACTAGTAAATTTTATAGGTAAATGGATTCCGAATTTAGCAACTTTAACTGAACCACTACGAGAACTTTTGCGTCTTAAATTGCATAGTAAGGCAAATATAAAAAATCATTGGTCAATTAATCAGTCACAAGCATTTCAAAAGCTTAAAAGAGCTATGACATGCATAAAAACTTTAGGATATTACGACCCTAAAGATCGAACGCAAGTAATTGCCGACGCCAGTCCAGTTGGCCTTGGAGCTGTTTTAATACAGTACAACAAAAATATCCCCCGTATTATTGCTTATGGTAATAAAAGCTTAACAGCTTGCGAAAAACGCTATTGTCAGACAGAGAAGGAAGCTCTTGCCCTAGTATGGGCTGTAGAGCATTTCAAAATGTATCTCTTTGGCAAAGATTCATTTGAACTTGTTAGTGATCATAAACCTCTTGAGGTTATATTTGGAGTAAATTCGAAACCTTGCGCGAGAATTGAACGGTGGGTTTTGCGTTTGCAATCTTATAATTACAAAATTGTATATAAACCTGGAAAAAGCAATATAGCCGATCCTTTGTCACGGTTATGCTGTAATAATGCGTCTTCGCCTCCTTTTGATAATGATGATTATGTTAGTTTAGTGGTTGAACAATCTTGTCCAATAGCTGTTCCCTTAAAAGAAATCAAAGAAGCTTGCGAATTTGATGAAGAGTTAAAACTAGTTAGGCAAGGGCTCTATAGTAAGGACTGGCATCAAAGTGTAACAAATTATAAGTTGTTTGAACAGGAGCTTTGTTTTCACGAAAATATTTTACTTCGTGGTACTAAAATTGTGGTACCTTTAAAATTACGTCATAGAGTATTATTAGCAGCTCATGAAGGCCATCCTGGTATCGTGGCTATGAAGGCGAGACTACGATCTAAGGTTTGGTGGCCGAAGATTGATAAGGATGCTGAACTTTATGTTAAAACATGTAAAGGTTGCACTTTGGTTTCAGCTCCAAATCCCCCAAATCCCATGAAGAGGCGCGAATTTCCCACAAATCCTTGGGTTGATGTAGCCATAGATTATATGGGTCCTCTACCTAGCGGACATTACATCTTTGTGATTGTTGATTATTTTAGCCGTTACAAAGAAATCAAAATAACCAAAAATATTACCGCGTCTGATACCATTAATATGATCAAAGAAATATTTTCTCGACTAGGTATACCATATAGCATAACGGCTGATAATGGTCGACAATTCACATCGACTGACTTCAAATCATTTTGTACGGAATATGGCATAATTTTAAATTATACCATACCCTACTGGCCCCAGCAAAATGGGGAAGTAGAACGGCAAAACAGAGACATCCTTAAACGACTAAAGATAAGTCAATCCATAAAATCTGATTGGAAATCTGATATCCTAAAATATTTAATGATGTACAATAGCACACCCCATTCTACTACCGGCGTATCTCCATCCGAGTTATTTTTCCGTAGAAAATTTAGAGATAAACTACCTTTTGTTTTAGATTTAGAATATCCAATAGATTTAGAAGCAGCTGACAGAGATACTGAAATGAAAAATAAATACAAAGAAATTTTAGATAGAAAAAGGAGAGCACAAGAAAGTAATATTACAGTAGGGGAAAAAGTTTATGTTAAAAATATGATTAAAGAGAATAAATTAACACCAGAGTTTAACGATCAACCTCATACTGTGATTAACAAAAAAGGAAGTGATATCGAAGTACAAAATGACAATACTGGTCAAACATTACGACGAAACGTCATTCATCTGAAAAGAATTGAAGGCGAATGGACAATTCAATCAGATAACGATGATATTGACGGTTCTAATAATGAGTGTACTAATGGTAATAATGTTGATTAGTTTAATAATGAGGTTGACCATTACAATGTAAAATTAGTTTACAATTTATTATTCTTTTTATTTTGTAAAGGAGAGATGTAATATATGCTGATTAATAAAACTGTTCGTGCTGAGGCGGGAGCAGCACGGGTGGAGGGGGCACCGTAGCTGAGAAGTGCGCGCGGTGCACTCCACTTGAAGCTGGGACCGTTACAGTACGTGCTCACTGATACTGAATCCGTTATTTTATTCATAGTGTAAGATACCTCACAAACCCACTAATAAGTGCAAACATTACAGAGGGGTCAATAGAATTGTAATTGAATTTGAAAGGGCAAAGAATTATTCAAAAATCAAATATTTACGGATGACCGTCATATAAGTCATGTATTTTTCAACATCGCGAAACAGAAGAAAAATCTATATTTACAACCTTGAAAATAACGAAATGCAAATAAAGACGAATGTTAGATCAGCTTTGTAATTAATACAATAACAAAGTTTTTTTAATAAAAACTGGCCAAGTGCGAGTCGGAGTCACGCACCAAGAGTTTCGTGACAATTTCACAAAGAAATCACGTTATTCGCGTTATTCGTTCGTATTCTGACTCAAATATTTATTTTATTCTGTTTTTAGTATCTGTTGTTATACAGGTAGCGGTATCTGTTGTTGTTGAAGAAATATCAATTTATGTTATATTTCTATTTTATTAATTTTGACGTGACTAAGTGTTCCAGATAATAACTTATTATTGTAGTGTTCCTATGGTCTGAATAAATGAGATAATAGATCATCTATCTAAATTTCAACTGTCTGGTTATTACGGTTCAGTCTGGTGATATGTCTATCACCAGACTGAACCGTCGACCGTGACCGTGACTGTCTGTCGACAGAGAGACCGACATTGAAGTCTTAGTTAAGGGTCCCGTTTTAAGCGACCTTTGGATACGGAACCCTAAAAATATTTTGGTCACTCTCTGGTCTCTCTATCCAGCCAACATTCTGAGATGCTCCTTCACGCAAAAACTACTGAATCGATTGCGATGAAATTTAATATGCAGATAGCTAAGGATCTGAACTAACATAGTACATTGTAATTTACGTGTATTTTGTTGCGATTTTAATAATAAAAATTCACCTAACCTCACTCGCCGGCCGGTCTGACAGTTCCATAGAATTGTGTTTACGTCGTAGACTTTCTACAAGGTTTGCTTGTAAACATGATGACTCGCAGAGCCTTATCTCGTGAACAGGAGAACATGAAGCTACAATTAGCATTAAAAGAACTACAGGCTACCGAGGAACTGTCTGCCCAGCTTCAAAGTGAAAGGGAAGACAACGAAAGGTTGTTGCTTGAGGCCTTAGAGAAAAACAAAATGTTAAAAAGTGAGATGTCTTCGTTACATACGAAATATCTCGAAACTATAAGTGAGCGGGACACATTTAAACAGTTGGTAGGCAGTTTTGAAAAATGTAGCTCTGAATATGACCGCACCCTGGACAGAATCTGTACGTTGGAGCAAGAGTTGGTTGAGGCACACCGGTACATTGCCTCTCTAGAAGAACAATGCCACAACTACACAGTCACCCAAAATCAAAGTCTATTCGATGAATTAGTTAGTGCGGACCCGCAGTTTGTTTCTAATGGAATCGATGAAAACTGTCCTGTGGTTATAAATCTCACTCAAAATAAAAGAATGCCTAGTGAAACAGACGGCCCGGTACGTCTAATCAGTTGCAGTAGAAATAAACTTAAAAAATATATTAAAATCAGTAAATTTATTAAAAAGAAAGTTAAATTAATTAAAATCGATAAAAGATTTTATAAAAGTGTAAAACTAAATACTAAACGATTACAAACTATTGAAAGTCTAAAAATGTACTGTACACAATTAAAAAATAAGCAGCTGAAGTATGAAACTGACACACAGACTTGGGAGTTTGAGGTTAAGGGTCTTAGGGAGTCATTGAACTCAGCGCTCAAGAAATATGAATCATCATTCATCACAAAGTGTTATCAGTGAGTATTCATTGGCTATGGATGCCCTTGTTAAAGATCTTAAATACAACGCAGATCGATATGATTCCCTAATGGCTTCTCAAACATGTCCATGCCCACACATTGACCCGAACCCAACAAGCAGTTATACTAATAATAATCCCTCATCGGTTGAGTGTGACAGTTTCCATAAGACAGCACATTTAAGTAAAAGTAATATAAATACACAAAATAAATTAAATAATGTAAGCCAAAGCAACCTCCTTCTAAACCAGCCATCAATTTTAATGTACTCCGACGAAATCGGCCAACATATGGGCTCAAAATTAAATTTGTTATTAAACAAACAACAAATAATAATAAATAACTGTTTTCCTAATACTTGTTTTAAAAATATAATAAGAAAAGTAATTAATTCAAAAAATTATTTTAATAATGCCTCAAAATTAATTATTTTAGTGGGAGATAGTGGCAATGTGGACAGAAAAGAACTGATATCTTACTGTGACTCCCTTAACAATTTAAATGTAAACAAAATTGTAATGTTCACATTCCCCTACATAAAAAACATGCCAGAAGCAGAAAACCACAAAAGGTACATGCTAAATTGTATGTTACATACCATAGCATGTAATAACAATGAGTTTGACCTCATTGATTCTAACTCTATAGTTAGTAATTATTATTATATGACAAAAGGTAGATACTACCTTAATAATAGGAGTAAACGACAGATAGCTTGTTCGCTATCCTATTTTTTAAATATTTCAGCCAAGAACTTGGCTAATAACCAGGCTGTCTCTATTGAGCAGTATGACATTTTGAATAGTGACATTTCTGATGAAAACCTTTCATCGAATAATTTAAATTACAATCTGAGACAATAGAGGTATCCTCTAGCGTTACTCTCCATTAGTGGTAGAAAATAATAAGAATAATAAGGACATTGCTCAATTTTTAATAGCATTGTCCAAAAAGTCAAATAATAATGGTTTCCTAAATAAATGCCCTCAATCAAATAAAATTAAAAATAGTACTAAGATAAATTGTAATATAATCCTGGTGCATCTAAACATTGATCGTTTGACAAAGGGCAAGATACTAACACTGGAATTATTCATGAACTCGGATAATATTGATATTGTCTGTTTAACTGAGTATCACCTGCGGGCACACGAGCTCATGTTTAATTTCAGCAATCACCAGGTCGGTAGCGCATTCTGCAGAAAGAGCATGGCAAAGGGGGGATCTCTTGTCTTATTAAATAAAAAATTAGTATTTAAAGAAAGAAAAGATGTTGTGTCTCTCTCTGTGAAGAGTGTCATAGAAATAGCTTGTGTGGAATTGGAGCAATTAATAGTGGCTAGTGTATACAGAAGGCCTGTTGATGATAATTTTAACGTATTTATTGAAGTACTTGATGCTTTGCTAGGAAAGTTATCTAATTCTAAGAAACAACTGATAATAATATTCTCCACAATAAACAGTTCGGTTTCAGTAAGGGACGTTCAACTACTGATGCAGGTATTGCATTACTTCAAAGTATATATAAAGCCTGGGAGGAGTCACACGATGCCTATGGGGTGTTCTGTGACTTATCCAAGGCATTCGATTGCGTTAAACATGATACATTGATCATGAAACTACATCACTATGGTATTAAAGATAGCGCTCTGGATCTTATTTCCTCCTATTTGAGCAATAGGGTTCAGTGTGTCAATGTCAACGGAAAACGATCCCCCGGCTCTCATGTAACAATGGGGGTTCCTCAAGGATCCATATTAGGACCATTCCTATTTTTAGTTTATATTAATGACCTACCTTACCTAGTAAGGGACAAACATGAGATAGTATTGTTTGCAGATAATACCTCATTGGTATTTAAAGTTAAAAGACGCCAATTAAATATAGACGACGTGAACAATGCTCTCTCTAAAATAGTATATTGGTTCAATACCAATAATCTTTTACTGAATGGATCCAAAACAAAATGTATTAAATTCACACTTCCTAATGTTAAACATGTTAAAACTGTAGTGAAAATTAATAACGAGGAAGTCGAAAAGGTTGAGAAGGCTGTCTTTCTAGGTATAACTCTAGACTCTAAGCTTCAATGGGGCCCACATGTGAAAGTTTTGTCCGCTAGACTAAGTTCTGCAGCTTACGCTGTTAAGAAAATTCGTGAATTCACAGATATTAAGACTGCCCGCCTGGTCTATTTCGGCTACTTCCACAGCATTATGTCATATGGCATCCTGCTGTGGGGGTGTGCTGCAGATATTAAGGATATCTTCATTTTACAGAAGAGAGCGGTACGAGCTATCTACGGGTTGGGCCCTAGAGAATCACTTAGAGAAAAATTTAAATAAATAAATATTTTAACAGTATATTCACAATATATTTACGAAAATCTTTTATACGTCCATAACAATAAGGACAAGCTTGTTAAAAATCGGGACATACATTTATTTAATTTAAGAAATAAAGATGATCTAACTGTGCCCTGGAGTAGGCTCCAGAAAATAAACAGGTCCTTCTCTAGCTCATCTATGCTCTACTATAATAAGTTACCCAAGAATGTGTGTGACATGTCCATTAATAAATTTAAAACATATATTAAAAGCAAACTGTACAGGATGGCATACTATAATACATCGGATTATATTAACGATAAAAATCCATGGAAATGAATACTTTATTGAAAGACGGGGACAGACAGGGGCACGGTCGCGTTCGCGAATGCTTGGTTCGTTCGGCTCCGTTCGGTTCGTCCTGGGGCGTATTCATGGAGTTCTGTGGTAAAGTAGCAGGATAAGTTATGGAAAGGAGTAAATAGATGGTTCTACCTACGAATTTTATAATAAAATTCTAGAGTGTAGGAAAGGAATGCAAGGCTGGCACCACAGAACTCTGGTGGTGGGTCCCGGGGCGGTTTGGGCGGTGTTGGGCGGGTTGTGTGTTTGTGGATGAGATAGTGTTTTAAGTAAATTATTTTTTTTATGTTTATTATTTTGTATATTATAACTTATTTGAACAGATAGACAGACAGACAGAGTTACTTTCGCTCTTGTAATGCTAGTAAGGATTATTATAGTAAGTATGGATTATTGCTCCAGTTCCACTTTTCTTCAATAATATTATATATGCGACAATGTAAATCACATGATTACTGCAAAAAAAAAATATACAAAAAAAACCACATGAGTTTCTTGTGTCTTCTTCTCATGTCATGGAGGTCGCGATCCGAAGACATAGTAGAGTAGATTAAATAAAAAAAAATGACATGTCAAAGACATATCTTGCTAATATCCGAATGAATAAACGTACTTTGATTTTGATTTTGATCATATAGGCTACTTCTTATTGCAATATTCCTGCGGGACCGGAACCTACGCGGGTGAAACCGCGGGACGCAGGTAGTATAACAATAAAGAACATAAATCCCAGCTAACTTAAAATTTATAATTGAACTAATAAAAACCTAATACTTAATTATTCAAATTGTTTGAACAGATAATTAAACAGTTATTATTCAAATTAAACTTATTTTTCGGTTTGAATCGCGTGGTGTTTAATACTTTTAGCATTGTTTCAACGCACAACGTTTCGAGACCTTTACAGGTCTCTTCTTAAGGATTATTCAAACGATTATCTGAACCAATTTAAAATAAGTTAAATAATTTCTTTATTTCATCGACATTCCATCAGAAGTTTTCGACATGATATACCTAATTCTGCTAGTCTTAACACCAGCTCTTGCCGTGGAAGTGATGCCTGCTAGTGAATACGTAGACTATGATAAAGTATTCGGGACGAATGAACGCAGGTATATCCTTTTTATATGGTGCTAGCTGCGTCCCGCAGTTTCACCCGCGTAAGTCCCGATCCCGTGGGAATATCGAGATCAGAAGTAGCCTATGTTACTCAGGGAGAATGTAGCTTTCTAATGGTGAAATAATTTTTGAAATCGGTCCAGTAGTTTTTGAGTTTATTCATAACAAACATACAGACGCACACACCATTAGAAAGCTACTTTCACCCTGAGTCACATAGGCTACTTTTGATCCCAATATCCCATAACAGGATCGATTCTTACGCGGGTAAAACTGAACTGCAAGGCTCTGCTAGTGAATAATATGATTGATTTCTGCATTTTCTGCAGCAAGTTGGATTTCATCGGCATGGCCCAATACGTCGGCTACACCGTAGAAGTTCACTATGTAATCACTTCTGACGGGTACATATTGAAGTTGTTCCGGTTGTCTAAGAAAGGGTTACAATGTGACAAAACCAAGAATCCAATGTTGCTTTGCCACGGATTGTATCTAAGCTGTGAGTACCACAAAATATTGGGCATCAAGTTATTTTGTTTAGTTAGTTGGAGCCTTTGCCCTTAATTATAGGTAACTTCACAGTTTACCTATTAGTTGTGTGGCGGAGAAAACACGCCTCGCATATGCATGCCGCACTGGCGAACATGACAGCAAAGCACACACGTTCATGTTTTCAGCACTCAACGCGCTAAGCACTTAGTTAAGACTTACTAAAATTGTTATGCAATCATTCTGGCAACAGAAACTCTATGTTCCAGCCGATCTACGGATAGTCCCAGGTGCAAACAAAAGTCACCCTTATTACTTCGTGGATAACTGCTATGACGTCTGGCTCATGAACGTCAGAGGCAACAAACATAGCCGGAACCACACCACCTTGAACCCCGACAACATGATAACGGACTCCCGATTCTGGGGTTATGACGTGATAGAATTGGGAAAGGAGGATCTACCAGCTTGCGTTGACTATGTCTTGGTGATAACTGGGAAGTCTCAGGTAATTTTGAAGTTTTTAACCTCCGAAAGTCTTATTAATAAACGTAAGGGCGAAGTGGTTTCACCACTTTTAGTTCCAGTCTGTCAACTTTTAAAGTTCTTGACACGGAAAATCATTTCCCGAGCTCCACCGTGCTTCGAAAGGCACTTTAAGCAGTTGGACCCTGTTGTTAACTCTGATAGCAGTTGTTAGGCCTTAGGGCGACCTGAAAACTCTCTAGGTGAGCCACACGAAAACAAGAAGTAGATAATTTAGATAGACCAGACTTCCCCAACATTCTCAAAGATTAGTCATCAATGCTCAAAGAGTACAGAGGGGGTATTCATAGCCCCCAAACCGAAAACGAAAATGAATTTGACTATGCCTGTCACTGTCCTATTCACTCGCGCTGAGCGAGACAGAGATACGTTTCTGATCTTCGGTATCGGACCGAGGCTCTCTGAACTTTCCCTGGTCCATTCATCTGCCATCTGCTTAGCATGGTCCGTTCAACCTTGCAGAAATTCATATTCTATCTACATAAAAAAGAAGTGTTAGTTACACTATTTATAACTCGAGAACGGCTGAACCGATTTGGCTAAAAATTGGTGGAGAAGTAGCTTAGAACCAGGAGACGCAAATGGGATACTTTTTTTTGCCACTAAGGCGGAACAAAGTGTCGTCGAGCCAGCTAGTATTTTATAAGTGTAAAATTAAGTGTAAGACCATTTTGCAGATAATTTACGTTGCTCATTCGCAAGGTGTGGCCATGGCAATTGTATTGCTATCAGTGAATTTGCCATATAATCAGAAGTTTCAAGTAATTATCTGTTTGTCGACGACTGTTTATCTTTACAACTCCAAGATGGTGCTGCTGGAAATACAGCAAGTTATAGATATGCGTAAGTAATTTTATCTTTTCCTACGATGAATTTCTTACGAAAACCGGTTAGTGGTTGGGAAACAAATGTCCTGCTATGGCGCCTCCGCCCGGTTTCGGCAGATTGGGGAGACCCAAGAAGTGCTGGCTTGACGTCGTAAGATCGGATATGCGTGCAAATGGCCTCACTACACGGGATGCCGAATATCGTGCGAAGTGGAGACGTAAAAGTAGGAAAGTGAACCCCGGGCTCTCGAGAGGGATGCAACCGGGAACATCTCTCGGATGATGATGATAATGAAGTAATTTTATGGTGGGTTGGCCACTCAGTTTCACTCGCATAACTCCCGATCCCGTGGGAATTGCCAAAAACCCTTTCTTATCGGATGCCTGCAGCATATTAATCTTCTTCTTTGTCCTGACTGTTAATGTTTAGTTAACAGTAAAAGAACAGAACTAGAATGTATTTTGTGTGCTAAGAGAATTCAAGGGAATTCGAGGGGCAAAGTTATATGGAATCAGTCTTCTGGAGGCGCTCAGTTGATGTTTCTGCTGTCTCGCTCAGCACAACTCAATAAAACACTGATGGCGACCATCAGTATATATTTTACAGCAACTACCATAAAACTATGATTCTTAATAAATCCGTTAGTGTAATACCATTTCGTTGACCTTTAGTATATTGTCCACAGCTCTATCACTTCTAATCTCCCTGGGTTTTAACGGGGAAATATTTGCATTTGGGAAACCTATACAAAAAACGGCTGAATTTTTGGAATCGGTTCAGTGGTATCAGAGATTATCCGGAAAATACATGCATAAACGTTACCAACGTTACCTCTTTATTATATTAGTATAATTAGATGAGCGTTTAACCTCTGTCTCATCTGATGGTCAGTGAGTCGCCTCATATACTGGGAGGGATACAATATTTAAATTCCTTAGGGACGCGGAATTGACTCCAAAAGAAGACTGCCAAAAAATGCTATTTTCTCAATTCACAATATATGCCCATATTGTTTTATATCCTCAGGTCGTGATAACCTCCATCCACCATGAAACTTCCGGAGCATCAGTCAAGCTGTTCCAATACTGGAGCAGAACAAAAAACGTTGGCTTCCGGCAAAGGGATTATGGAGCGGGAAATTACATCAAATACGGCCAAATGGACCCCAAAGAGTTTCCCATAGACAAAATAACAGCTAAATTCTATTTCATTCAGTCCCTAATCGACAACGTGAGCACTACTAAAGACATGGACATGGACATTTTAAACTCGAAATTTGCGCCGAACGTCGCCGAGTCTTGTACTTTGCCTTATAACTTCACACATATAGGTGTTATTATCGGTCGGAACATTATTGAGCAATGTGCCGTTGGGATTGTTAATTATTTGGAAACTGGGACCTCTATATGTGAGTGAATTGCCTATGTTATCGGATTGCTTAAAAACGGTGATGTCAATGGAGGAATTATACTTGAAAAAGATATTGGACTAGGAACTTGCTTGCTCGGGATGTAAGATGTAACGAACAGCCTAAACTGATGATAGTAGAGTGCTGAAATGTGTAGTGTTTTCATCGATAAAAAAGGTTTTTCGAAATTCCAACGGGATCAGGCCTTACACGAGACCGATAAATTTGGTATGCGGATTTCTAGTCTATAAATTTTTCAGGTTATTTATTTTTTCATTGACACCTCGATTTTATTAAAATAAATAACTATATTGTAAGTATACTGTTATATTATTTGCACGAAGTATGGTACAGAAATGTCACTTAAATATTAGCCCCCTAACTTATTTAAACAATACGATGATCAACAGCTTAATAAACTATGTTTCGTTTGTCTTTGACGTTTCAATGTTAATAGACAGATACAAACATTACATAATTAACTTAGTCATCTGTTAATCATAGTTTATAAGTAAGGGGGTAATAGTTTAGCATATGTCACCAGCACTAAGCTTAGCATACTTAGCTTAGCACGCAAATATGTATTTGTTAATAATTAATAAGTAATGAAATTAAACTTTTTTTTCGGGTTTATTCGTGTTGCTTTTATTATATTCGGCATTGTTCAAAAATCCCATGACGTAATTAGCGCGCCCGTTTAGATAACGGAAGGTTGCAGGTTCAAGTCTCACTGGGAGGAAGAAGTTTTTAATAAAAGTATTTTTTTAAACAAATTTTCTCTAACTTTAGGGGAAAAAAGACCTTTAGTGAAAAACCCTGTCGGTTTATCGAAAATGGTTAATTTTTTTTGACGCAATGTTTCTGAATATTTTTGTTTTGCGTTTGTAGACGATATTGTTGATTATGATATTGATTTTTTTTTCTTTCTTTCTATATTGTTTTTTTTACAGTTTTGATGTAGTTTCAAGACAAAAGCTTCTTCTTCTTCTTTTCGTGTAGCTCACCTGGTGTTAGAGTTTTCAGGTCGCCCTAAGGCCTCTAACTTGACCTAACAACTGCTATCAGAGATAACGACCGGGACCAACTGCTTAACGTGCATTCCGAAGCACGGAGGAGCACGAGAAAATGATTTTTTGCAATAAATCATAAATCGGACACCCATCCAAGTAATGACCGCGCCAAGCGTTGCTTAATCCGCACAAAAGCTTCTTATTGTTTCGAAACCTTGGTAAGGATTCCTTGCTAAGTATTTTAGTCAAAAAAAATAATTTTGTTGTCAAACATTATTATTTCTGTTTCATATAGGTTGCAGTGCAGGACAAAAAGACTCCTTACAACACCGGGCACGTAAAGCTCATCTTCATCGAAATACGACCCTAATTCATCCTTTACAAAGGAATAGTCTGAAGCAGCCATTTGTCACAACCGGTATATCCCAGGAGATCCGTCGCAACGAAAATTCATATAAATTCAATCATACTTTGAATAAGTTATTAAAGAAAGCGTACCACAACAGTAATGCTTTAAAAAAAAAAAAAAATAAGTATATTTTGAATACATAGGATACATTTTTTAGTAAATGTTTTTAATAAGTAGATTTGAATATAAAATAATGGTAATTTTTTTTTTTTGTTTTTCAATTTTATTGTTTTTCTTAGATCTTAGAAATAGAAATTATAAATTGCATAGGCCTATAGACAATAAATAGATTCCCTTCCATTTTATTAGAGTTCCGTACCTCAAACGAAAAAAGGAACCAATTTAAGATCACTCGCTTGTCTGTCCGTATGTCTATGTGTCACCATCGATTTTATCAGGAACGGGTAAACCTTGTAAACAGTAATTTATACCAGATACTTACTGAGATCTATAGTCACTATTAGGCGTATAAAAATCAAAGTTCTGAGTCAACACGATAAATGGATATAGACAAATTTGATAATTTTCACACTCATATACCATGACCATGATTTTCTCAGATATTTTTAAAGAGAAAGAAATAGTAAAACACAGTTATTTTCCTAAAATCTTTTAGATACTTTGGCATTTAAAGAAAACGGTGGTCAGGTATATTGCAATGTGTAAAGTGCAACATCTATGGCAACGTTTAAATTCAAATTCAAGATCATTTATTCCTTCAGACCAATGTAAATATTACAATTACATGATCGTAGAGACATGTTACAATCGTCATAGTACAGATATCTGTAATTTGAAATAACATGTAGAGTTTAACGTCTATTGCAACGTGTAACGTGCAACGTTCTGCAACATGTAATGTACAAGATGTAATGTAACTCACGGCTGGCAGAAGACAACAGGTCAGGCAAGTATGGCAGCTTCTTGATGAGGATGATGCTGTCGAAGCATGACACAGAGGTCGTCTGGACAACATGTAATGTACAAGATGTAATGTAACTCACGGCTGGCAGAAGACAACAGGTCAGGCAAGTATGGCAGCTTCTTGATGAGGATGATGCTGTCGAAGCATGACACAGAGGTCGTCTGGACAACATGTAATGTACAAGATGTAATGTAACTCACGGCTGGCAGAAGACAACAGGTCAGGCAAGTATGGCAGCTTCTTGATGAGGATGATGCTGTCGAAGCATGACACAGAGGTCGTCTGGACAACATGTAATGTACAAGATGTAATGTAACTCACGGCTGGCAGAAGACAACAGGTCAGGCAAGTATGGCAGCTTCTTGATGAGGATGATGCTGTCGAAGCATGACACAGAGGTCGTCTGGACAACATGTAATGTACAAGATGTAATGTAACTCACGGCTGGCAGAAGACAACAGGTCAGGCAAGTATGGCAGCTTCTTGATGAGGATGATGCTGTCGAAGCATGACACAGAGGTCGTCTGGACAACATGTAATGTACAAGATGTAATGTAACTCACGGCTGGCAGAAGACAACAGGTCAGGCAAGTATGGCAGCTTCTTGATGAGGATGATGCTGTCGAAGCATGACACAGAGGTCGTCTGGACAACATGTAATGTACAAGATGTAATGTAACTCACGGCTGGCAGAAGACAACAGGTCAGGCAAGTATGGCAGCTTCTTGATGAGGATGATGCTGTCGAAGCATGACACAGAGGTCGTCTGGACAACATGTAATGTACAAGATGTAATGTAACTCACGGCTGGCAGAAGACAACAGGTCAGGCAAGTATGGCAGCTTCTTGATGAGGATGATGCTGTCGAAGCACGACGGCTGCAACAGCGCCGCCACAGCGTTCGCTGTCAGTACTGCTATCATGATGGGCAGTAAGTGGGTTATCTATAGAACATACAAATATAAAGGAATTTTTTAGGGTGAAACTAATAAATGTTATCAAATTTTACTCGAAAATATTTTGTTCAAATTCAGTTCCCGGCAGAACTATAACCTGCGACTAGTGTACTTCATTTCACTGCGTTAGCAGCTTCACCACAGACAATATTCCTTTGTATCGCTACGAGCTTAGCCCGCCACAAAATGAATAGGATTTATTCCAAAAGACCCTACAAGAATTGCTCCCGTGGCTAAGCGGACATCACTGGTTGTAGGTTCAAATCCTGTTTTAAAGCAGAGTTTTGGGAATCATTCACCCGCGTAAGTTCCAAATCTGTATGATCCTTTACCTACTAGTGGATATCTAGACTTTATAAGGGACAGACCTCCTAATTTTCACGTCTCTAGGACCAGCGGTTAAGGCAGTGTGTTGATGTATAGTTCGCTCAATCAGTTAAGAATTTTAAATGTATGGATAACGTACCTGTCCAGTCATTTCACTAATAATAACGATGGTGGAGACGGTGTGTGTGACTGCGCCAGTGAAAGCCGCCGCGCCAACCACTGCGTACCCGCCTGCACACACAGACATACATACTCTTATTGCAAAACACAGTCTAAGGCAACCTGGTTTAAGGGCAGCCTAAGTTGGGCTTTTAGCGAATAGGAAGAATGGCAAATGTCTAGCAGAAACTCTCTATAAAAGTTTAAAACCTTATAAAAACTATGATTAAACTAAATTAAACTTTAAATTAGGGGGGAACCTTCTTCAAAATAGATGTTTTCTCAAAAAATAACCTTAAGATTTCCTTAATTCCTTTTCCTTAATTTTCAAAAGTCGTAGAAAATTTTTTTTTCGCCTAGACGTCTAGAACAGCCCCTTTGGCTCAACATCGTCCCCACACCCCACTCACCCGGCAATATCTTCTGGACATGTCCGCCGTAAGCCACCCCCAGCGGACAGAAGTAATGTACTACTTCCCCCGTGAACCGCCCCAGTGCTGCCCCCATCTTGAACATGGGCACGAAGATGCCGGCCGGTACGGGTAGCGTGCACGATACTAGACTTAGGAAGTACTGAAAATTACAAAAAAAAAAAAATGGTAGATGTGTCCTGGAAAAATTAGTTCAACAAAAAAAGCTTATTTTCCAAAATTGTATGGTGGTAACAGGTTTCGATCCCACAACCTCTGGAATCTAGTATGGCGTACCTACTACCAATTTTATTGTACCATATTACATATTTCAGCTACTACGAAGATAATTTGTGTGGCATCGAGTTTCCTTCTTCGTGCTTCGGAAGGCACGTTATGCAGTTGAACCCGGTTGTTATCTCAGATAGCAGTCGTTAGGTCAACAGTCAACTCTAACACTAGGTGAGACACACCACTATACGAAACGAAGAAGTATAGGCAGAAATATTTTACAAGGAGAAATACATCATCAAAAATCCTCCCATGACAGGAGTCGAACCTGTGCCCCTCGCGTGCCGCGCGAGTGCGCTACCACTGGGCACTTGCCCGGCAAGCGAGGAGCGAGGATGTATTTCTCCTTGTAATATATTTCTAGTGAAAATGCCTTGAGTAGGTAATAAAAACATAATAAATATAAAGTATAGGTACGTAAATAAACTAGTGATTAGTCGTTCAGATACTTACAGTAGAGAAGAAGTAAATGACGAGACACCCGTAGAAGTCGACTTCCGGCGTCTGCCAGTGAGACACGATGGCCGCTTGTTCCGCGGTGAGGTTGTCTGCCCACGTGAAGTTAGCCATCATCGATAACACCTGCAACATTCACGATATACCATCTTATTCTTCTTCATCGGGTCGCAAACCCTGTTCTCTAATACCTACGCATATATGCTATAGCGTCCCCAGCTATGACCAGCAAGGGTATAAAGAGAGGGGTCCGCTGTACCGTTAGGCCACCCCGAAGGGCAACCGTCAGGAATCAGTTATAGACCGATCGTGTCCCCAAACGCATCGGGTCGATGGCACATTTTTTGATTATATTAGATCCGCCCACTCCAGTATACCGCGAGGCTCCTGGCTTTCCTGTTGGCTGCCATCAAATCAGCCAGCGTACAGTTGTTAGGGCTAGAGGGGCAGGTCGAAAGATGTCGCATGGTTTGCTCGAGAGCTCCGCAGTAGCACTGGTTTTGGGCCCGGGTCAGTAAAACCTTATCTTTCTTGCTTTGCTCTGTAGCGACCAACCTGGCTTCTGAGTCTATTGAGTGACTTCCGCACAGGCCATGGTGAGTCATGAACAATCTGAAGAGATTTGGTCCAGGAAAAGTGAGGGAGGATGGCATAAATCATCGAATTATGCATCATTGAAGAATAACTACTCCATGAGTTTCTCGTGTATTCTTCTCATTGGAGGTCGCGTTCCGAAGACACTAAATTTCTCAAGATTCAGAACGATCATGTGAATAAATAAATAAATAATAAATAATTTCTCCGAACAACACACAGCGCCATCTAGCCCCGTGGTAAGCGACTAAGCTTGTGTTACGGTGACTAGACAACGGATATAATACTTATATTTATTTTTCTTTTGTAAATACATACATATTATACATAGAGGGACACCCAGACCAGACACAAATATTTATTTATTTGTGAATCTCCGTCGCACGCCTGTCTGTCTGTCTGTATGGACGCTATATCATAAACATGATAGATTGTTGTGTCAAAATTTCGTGCAAATAAATGACTCCCGTAAGTTCATAAAGACAATTTCGAGAAGTCAACAGTGAGACTCCACAGGTTGCCCAAAAAAAAAGAAATGGCAGAGACACATATACAAAGATCTTAGTTAATATATTAGTATACCTGTGGCTGGTTTCCGATGTCAGCAGCCATGTACTTCCCGATCCCAGGGGGAAACGTGATCGACATCACTGCAAGCGTCATGAATCCAGGGTATATGAACCGGCTGGAACATATAAACATACATTTTAGTAGGGCACAGACACATCAGTGGAAACGGACTCCAATCTCGGATACAACCTTCTCATTCTAGTAAGAAAGTGGAAGATATATTCCTCATCAACTAAAAACTTGGAGTCTTCAAGTCTAAAGTGAATAGGTTTTTTCGAGGCAAGCATGTTACACCGCTGATTATTTGAAGAAATGCTTTCCAAAAGCACCCAACAGAACTTGAACTTGTAACCCTGTTGATCGCATGACACGGAATGTCAGGGTTCCAGGTTCAAGTCTTGTCGGGTGCCATTTTTGGAAAGCATTTCTTCAAATAATCAGTAAAAAACACTTCGAAAAATAAATCAACGCTTCATCTGACCAACAGCTTTCAGCGCGTTGGCAGCATCATTGATAGAGGTCTTCAAATGTAGAGGTCGTTCGAAGAAAATGCTCTCAAGCTTATAGTCCAAGATTTATCGTGATGTCTGCCGGTCCTGGGATCATAGTCTATTATATGAGCATCAAAGTGACAACATTCCGACTTAGTAATAGTATGTCCGCTAGATGTCGTAACTAGGATAGGGTAGGGTGTCCGCTAGATGTCGCTACTCACTTCTTCTGCAAGAAGTTGCTGAGGACCTTCGTGTTCCTCATGAATAGCACGTATTGCCGGTGAAGGTACACCCACAGCGCGGCCAGCAGACCTGCTACGATGCTGACAGGGAAACAAACAAAAAAAAATGTAAAAAAAAATTGTAGACTGATGAATGACTTTGGGGATTTCACTGTTCTTTTCTTCTTCTTTCTACTTTCCACAGTTTGACTCCAGCTCCAATACTGTCGGTTAGAAGTAATGCGGATTTTAGGATGCCCTTTACCTCTGGACCTTATGTATTAATGATTGGCAATAATAATAATATTATTGGTCCTTTTCATGTAATTTTTTTAGATGTTTTTTTACAGCGCAAGCGACTTTTAATCCATGCTATTTATGGCGCGGTAGTGCCCGGGACATTGCTGAGTATAGTATGCTTGCCCAGCACCTTATACCAACCTCTCAGCCTAGTCTTTTGTAAAATCGTGTACAAAATCCAAGTTGACTTGTTGACTTACCCGAGGAGTGTGAAGATGGCGAACTCCTGAGGGTCGAAGGGATAATCGTGTGACAGTGTGGTGGGGAACAGAGGCTTCACCGTGGGCTGAGCGCCTGCCCACACTGCTAGCAGGCGGAACATCTGGGGAATACGGTTTATGGGGATTTTAGGGCTAATATGGTGATTTTCCTACTTAAATTGTTAAAAAATCAGTTGAAATGGATGCTTGCTAAATATATAAGAGATGGATTAAACAAGTTGGTGATAAAGGCCAGTGTCTCGAGATTTTATTAATCTTATCACTGGATTTTTGGTCAAAATTTGTTGGTATTGGGAAGAATCACTGACTCCGTATAAACCCGACCTAAATTATAATCAAAATAAAAATCAAAGAACACATTTTAATCAAGGCATTGTTCAAGTAAATTGAAATAAACTTACAATAGCACCACAACAGGCTGCAAAGAAACCGCGCCAATAGTTCCTCACAGCGAAATATGTTGTAGTTACTTCTATTGAGAATAATACGCCTGTAAACATAAAAAAAACGATTTACATGTAAAATCTCTGAGTATGTCAAATTGTCATCATGATTCCATGGAATTTGAATAGTTGGCGCAAACAATCGTTACCTCCTACAGGTGCAGCGAAGCAAGAGGCGACACCAACTGCGCAAGCGGCTGCCAACATCTCACTGGTCCTGGACTCGTTGGCGTAGATCCCTTGGAAGGAAGTCACCAGCTTTGACAGCAGAGAAGCTACCATCGAAGCTATGTGCACTGAGGGACCCTGAAATAAACAGTTTTTGGAGTTTGGTGTTGCTCACAGTTATCTGTATGAGATAGGCGTTCTTGACCGCGGCTTAACTGATCAGAAGCGAAGGAGGAATTTTACTTACCTCTTTTCCTAAAGGTAGACCCGATCCAAGAGTGGCAGTGATGCCTACTAATTTGGAGATCAGGGCTCTAAAGGTGAGATATTCTTTCAGGTGAACTCCTCGAAGTATCGTTTTCATTTCAGGAATACCTGAACCTGAAATTTAAAGTTTAAGGCACTTTAAGAAACGATTCAACTGGTTAGCTAGGAAGTCATTAAAGTCTGCGAATATAAACTCCTCAAAAGCCAATCTTAGCCTGTTTAGTCGGTAAGTAACTACTTAATTTGACCAGTTTGACAATCAATCTGATCACTGGAAAACATCGGAAAACGACATGTCGTTAATTTTAATCTGGAGTGGCATGGGACATTCAAATATGCAGAGGTAACAGACGGCTTCAGTAACGATTGACTGGTTTAACCAACTTTTGTGGAAAAGGCCAGAGCCCAATCTGGTTTGGCATGAAACATGCGCTTATTCAAAGCCAGTAGGTGTCCATACTGCCTCTCTGTTTCACCCATTCTTTCCGAAGATGTCATGTCCTGCCCTGCCTTGCTCGTTGATGTGTTAGCTACAGCTTCTTACAACGGAACACTCACCTATACTTTGAGCAGCGACGATATGCACAAACCCAGCTGAGAAGAGGATCAGACAAACCGGCAGCGACACCCAGGCTATGTACTGACTGAACGTGGAATAGGCCAGGTCTTTGTACATCCACATTCGAGCTGGAATCATCGATTTTTATATTAAGCTTGATGAAAAATTTGGCATGTTTGATTTAAAATGTTAGGTATGGTTTGGATCATGTCTGGTTTGGTCCAAAATAATATTCTTGCTTTACCTGATTTACCTCAGAGTGCTTGAAAAATACAAATAAAGATTGTTACAAGAATATTCAATTTTAGATTATTTGTTTTAGGCATTGTGGGTTGATTTCTTTTAAACAGACATACTTATGGCAATTTACTTTGCAGGGAGGGATTCATTATTAGACGAACTGTAGGAACTGTGTGATCTTTAGGTGCAATCACTTGGAGGAAACCTTTGGACACGTCCATGTTTCTATAAGTAGGCCGGTGCAGATACCAAAAGAAATAGATGAGCTAGAACTTGTTTCACTACCGTTTTTCATCTCTCATCTTAGAGGCCTTAAGGCGACCTGAAAACTCTATTAGTGTTAGACTTTTCAGGTCGCCTTATGGCCACACCACTACGAGAAGAAGAAGAAGACCAAGGCCATTCTAGAGATAAGTGGTCAAACGCTCTCCTATCAACTATAATAAAAGCTGATCTTCCAAGAGACACTTACCATTATTACAAACAGCGATGCCCTTGTCCATAGCGAAGTTGAGACAGGCCATGATGATGCCGAGAAGACAGAGGAATATCCAGTCCTCGCCGATCCTCGCGAAGGTATGCCGCCACACGTATCCTAACCACAAACTTCACATCATTGTTTATTTTAATACTAGCAGCGAATTGCGTAAGTCTCCATCACCTATATATCCCTATGTACATTTTTATCCAAATCGGTCGAACCGTTAGACCGTGAAGAAAGAACAAACAAACAAATTTTCTGATTTACAATATTAATTTGGATTTAGCAACGCTTCTGACTTGCATAAAGCGCTTCTTTGCCTACTTTAATGCTTTTTACTATTCTAGTTGTGTCCCTGGATTTTACCCGCGTAAATTCCGATCCGGGATTTCAAAAAACCATTCTAATGTCTGCATCATATAAAGAACGCACTCTCCAAACGAAGCGATTTAGGCTGTGCGTTGACCATCAGTCAGTCAGGACAATAAGCGTTTAATAGGTGCCAAAGTTGTCTACTTACCCGTAACCTTAAAGAATTTCCCCCTCGGGCGCGACTTCCCACTAGCCTCCAACTCCTTCTGCTTAAGCTTGTCATCTTTTCTTCTCTTTTTGCGCAGTCTTCTCAGTCTTCTCGCTTCTTCCCGGGCCGCCTCGCTTAGGTCGCGTTGATAGCGACCATACATCTGGGGAAGATTAATAATGTTTTTTTTAATAATAGCTTTTTAGGGTACGTGTTGCCTGCGTTTGTGAAGTGGGCAGGATCAGACACCAACAAACAGTTTTGGGAACCATTTTAATTTTACCTTGGAAGTGTTAGAGAAATGAAAAGTTTACACTCTACATCCATTTTTTAATAAACAACAGACAAGTATTTGACCACTATCAAACCTGATGGAAAGTGATAATATGGTCTAATATGTAATGTATAGAATGTATAGTGCGAGGAGCACAGGTTCGAATCCTGTCATGCGAGAATTTTTGATGATACATTTCTCCTTGTAAAATATTTCTTAGAAAAAGAATGCTAGTTTTAAAAAAAAAGAAAGAAGAAGACGACTACTTGAAGACATTATAAAAATATGACGCATCAATTTAATATCCGCCATAGATATACCTACCAAATATTTTCCATTCGCGAACCACAGTTGCTCATCGCACAATCAGACTCGATTGGCATTTCTAGATCTGACCCAATTTCCTATCTATATAGTACTTGAAGATATCTAGAAACAGTAGCCGAAAACATGGTATTTACAACAACAATACTTGTTCACAACATAATTAAATTACTGATCTCATGATAAGTACTGATAAAGGGATCAATTGAAATTTAAAGAATCGAACAAAAGACTTGAAAATATTATTAAAGTGAAGGTTTGTATGGGTGTGTTTGTTGCTTCTTAACGCAAAAACTGCTGAACCGTATGTTATGAAACTGGGTTGGTGATAGATGGAGACCTGGAATAACAGATAGGCTACTTTTTACCCCGATATTTATACGGGATCTTGACTGACGCGGGAAAAATGGACCAACAGTATAAAATACGACCAAAAAACTTTTTTTATCAGTTATTTATTTTCGTTATAATAAGAGTAAAATAGATACTGGAGCAAATAGGAAAATAAATAATAAACAGTTTAGTATACAAAACAGATACTTGACTCAAAATTGGTACAAAGTGCGACTAAAGTTCACAATTTAATATGTAGATATCATAATAATATAGTTAGCAATAAATGAATGACTTACTTATTGAAAAAAATTGAAAATCGTAGCAGGTGACTGGTTGCAAAAACGTAATTATGATGACACAGAGGAACTTTTGTTGGTTGTGGTCTAATTATGGGAAACTTCTCCGATTAACATTTACAACTTACGCACATTCACTCGCGTCACATCACTTCTTTCCCTCACACAATTTTCAAATTTTTCCACTCATTTAATAAGATTTACTTCTCCTATAGGCACACTTATCACACGTTCAAATTTCTTTAAATTGAAATGATGACTAATTTAAAAAAAATATAATTTAAAAATGAATTTATCACATTAAGCACTAAGCTCGATCCGATGGTGGAGGCCTGGAGACCTGTAAAACGGGTTATCTAAACCTATGTTCGGGCTCCAGTCTCCACAATTTCTTTTCTTGTATAACATTTTATATTAATGTACCTTATACTCATGTGTTGTAATTGTGGAGATAATAATAAACGTGTTATTTACAACAAGCAGAGTCCCGCATTTCACTCGCCTAAGTCCCGATCCCGTGAGAATATCGGAACCAAAAGTAGCCTATGTAGCTTGCTATTGGTAAGAATTTTTGAAACCGGTTTAGTAGTTTCAGAGATTACCCGGAAAATACAAACAAATATAATTGTCACCAACGTAGGTAACGTTGGTGACAATTATATTTGTTTGTATTATAATATTAGTATAAATTTATTAGCGCGCGTCACACTAAACGGACGACCAGGGAAGGTCCAGGAAGAATGACCAGGGACCTTCGATGGGCCATCGTTTTAAGTGTGGATATTTGCACAGCGAGCAAAGTCGTGGGCACAGCCAGTACAGTACATATAAATGTACCACCTACATAGGTAGGTACTTAAGTTCGATTGATCAATTTGGACCATCAGAATATTGATTAAGAAGATCAAAAAGCCAATGACTTGTTAATATAGTTATATTTGGCATTTAATAAGTACCGGCTGCTGTTCGCACTATTTATAGGAGACGTTACAATTTCTACTAGTGACCATCTAGTGACTTAGTTTTATTAGTATAACCTTGTACTGTTATGTCTAGTATTACGGGGCTATGGAGTCCCGGACTTTTGGAAGGCGTGTGTGGAGTCGAAGCCAACACGTAGAGGCCCTTTTCAATAACAATTTTACTCTCAAACTATGAAGTGGACATCAAGTACTGTTATGTCATTATTAGTTTATTTATTAGAAACATAAAAGTAATTACAAAACTATGTGAAGCGTAACTTAATTACGTTTGTCATACATGACCCATTCATTCGTCACATCAATATAGGTACTTATTTCATAACTTAAAAAATAAATACATTGAACTACCATCTATTATTCTACATCAACAATGGCAACTCTTGTTGTGGGCCCTACGAATGCATGGTGTTCACTAACCTCTATGGTACAAGTCGCTGGACAGGTCATAGCGCACTGAATTTTGTGCCTATTTGATCTGCGCCATTTGGCCATTTAGACGATTTGGGTGATGGTGACCGTCTCCGGAAATATTAGTTCCACGGACGGCCACTATCACTTTCAATAGAAAACTCGTGTCAACAGCGCAACATGGCGCAAATCAAATCGGCACAAACATCTAATGTCATTTTGTATGGTATACCAATTCCAGCGTAGTTGTATAGTTTCATTTCAGTGATGGTGTTGGAAAGGGACACCATATTCTGTGGTAGAACGTATATATGTCCTTAAATGCATTGCTCTTACGGTGAAGGAAAACATCGCGAGGAAACCCACGGCCTAGTTAGCTCCAGACGTATTGACTCGTCCATTTTGTTTCCGCGTCGATCGTCTTTTCTTTTGTTTATATATTTCGATCGTGTTTTGTTCCTACTCCGATCTACTTTTGTTTAAGTTTTGATTAAATGTATGTAACCCAATAAATACCTATGTGTGCTATGCATACTAGCACTAGACTTGTACTATGGGTGACAACGGATATACTTCATATAATACTTTGTTTTGTAAATCTATTATTACTATTATAAAGCGGAAGAGTTTGTTTGTTTGAACGCGCTAATCTCAGGAACCACTGGTCCGATTTGAAAAATTCTTTCGGGGTTGGATAGTCCATTTATTGAGGAAGGCTATAGGCTACTTTTGATCCCGATATTCCCACGGGATCGGGACTTATTCGGGTGAAACCGCGGGGAGCTGCAAGTAACATATAAGACAGAAAACACCTAGACCAGAAAAGTACTTATACAGATAAGTACTTGCACCCGGCGAGAATCAAGCCCGCAACCTCCTGCATTGCAGTCGGGCCTTCCCCCGACGCGCCACAGAAGTACCTATAAAGCAAACTATTAGACCTACAGTTATTTCTGCAACACGCAATAAAAGAATGACTAATTCAATATCATCGCAGCATAGCCCTTAAATCCTATCAACAGGTGCACTTCTAAATATATCCCACGCCCACGCAACCAGCGTCTAATTGTGGGAGTAATTGTAGTCGGTTCAACCCAGTCCAAGGCTGGTCTATCTGGTCCAAGTTCACTGCAGGAATCTCGTGATTATGTCGTCTATGGTGTAGCATGGTTACCCAGAAGATAACGCGTTGAACTTGGGACTTGTCGTTTCCGATTGGAGGTGGGAGGACGGCAGTGGATGACTTCTGATAAGTTTTTCTTAGTGGCCGCACCGACCTACGTAACGGAACACGACAACGCACGGTTTGTGAAAACCAATTGAGAAAAATACAATATGTCTATTATTCTACCTATGTATTCATATCTACCTACTCTTATCTCCATACAAACTTTACAAACGTAGTCGACTGTTTCCTCTCTGGATAAAGATATTAGAAAAAAAAAATGTTAATGCCATAAGTCCCATAAGTCCGATATAGGACTTATGGCCCTACGTTTTGATTTTTTCTTTTTCTAATTTTTCTGATTTTTTTTCCTATTCTTATTAGAAAAAAAAAAAAAAAACAAAACGTACCTAGTGGCATGGTCATGGCAGATATAGGTTGTATTGTATGGCATAAACATACTTGCACTAATTTTTTTATCCAGGAAGGAAACAGTTGACTACGTTTGTATGGAGAAAGAGTAGGTATCCTCTAAAAACTAATAAATACATAGGTATCTACAAAATGAGCGACCTTATCGGCAATAGCGATCTTTTTCCGGCAACCTTTAAATGGAAAAGAATTGTAAGGATAGGTAACAGCTCATGGTAAGGGGTACAGACTTTAGGTTCCCCAATGCTACGCCTTAAGTAAACGATTTTTTTAAGGTTGCTACAAAGTAAAATATGTCAGTATGTTTGCAGGCGCTAATCTCAGAACCTACCTAATCTATTTGCCTCGGCTTTTCATCTCTGTTTAGAGGAGATTACTGTAAGGTCAGGATTTTACAAATATTATGCCAACGCAAGCGCTGCGTATCACATGACCAATAATTCAACATTAAGGAGGTATAAGGCTTATCTCTGCTTTCAAATATTAGCATTTATAGATCAAGGTGAATATAATATATTGCACCTGCGTAAGTCCCAATCCCGAGGGAATATTGGGATTAAAAGTAGCCTATGTTACACAGAGTGAATGTAGCTTTCTAATGGTAAAAGAATTTTTAAAATCGTTTCAGTAGTTTTCGAGTTTATTCGTTACAATTATACAGACACACATACAAACAAAAATACAATTCTTTCCTCTTTATAATATTAGTGTAGAAGTGTAGATTAAATAAAAATAAAATAATAAATAAATAAATTCTGTGAACAACACACAGCGCCATTTAGCCCCGTGGTAAGCGACTAAGCTTGTGTAACGGTGACTAGACAACGGATATAATTACTTATATGTATTTTGCTTTTGTAAATACATACATATTATACATAGAGGAACACCCAGACCAGACACAAATATTTATTTTTTAAGCATAGATACCTGAACACGGCGGGAATCGAACCAGCAACCTTCTGCATTGCAGTCGTACTTTCGCACGACGCGCCACAGAGGTCGTCGGAGAGTTTACGGTCTAGTATGACTGAATGTTGAAATGTACATAATGCAGAAAGAACAATTCTTAAAAAGTACTATTCCCATAATGTCTGAAATCCGAAAAGACTGTTTGTTGTCATGACTGAAAATAACGAGTGACTATCAAGGAACAATCACACACAAAATTATATATATGTCGGAGAATAGTGTAGATGTAGATAAGTAAGGGGGTTAGTCATCAATATGTTTCAATAGGTACCTATCGGTTGTTTACATGACCCATATTTACAAATTTTACAATTGAGGATAATGGGTGATCTTTTTGACAACCTTCGGTTGAAGGTGAGCAAGTTCGATTCCCGTTTCGATATTTTTTACGATAAGTGATATTTTGTATTTGACAGTAAGCTATTAATTTTAAGGAATAAATTATGATTGTTGTTAAACACCCACGGTATTAAAATTAATAAAATGTTGGGCGTTTTTAGGGTTCCGTACACAAAGGGTAACAACGGAATCCTATTATTGAGACTCCGCTGTCTGTCCGTCTGTCACCAGACTGTATCTCATGAGCCGTAATAGCTAGACGGTTAAACATTTCACATATGATGTATATTTCTGCAGCCGCTATAATAATAAATACTAAAATTAAAATAAAACAAATGTTTAAGATAATTATAACCGAAAAAGCGTTAAAGTTGAATGAACATATTATTTTCCCTTATGTCTTTATCCAGGGAGGAAACTTTCGACTACGTTTGTAAGGTTTGTATATAGAGAAAAGAGTAGGTAGACTTTCCCTGAAATAGTAAACCAAACACAAACTTTCACATACATAATTATTAGTAGAATTTTATATTTTTCAAAGATTAAAATATACAAAAAGAAACCGTATATTAATTCCACACTATAAGTAGGTACAAGCCTACATTACTAATAATAAATAAGGAAAAACCTAAAGAAAACTAACTAAAAACCCTCATAGATTACAAATTGTAATACATAGCTGCGTCCCGCGGTTTCACCCGCGTAAGTCCCGATCCCGTGGGAATATCGGGATCAAAAGTAGCCTATGTTACTCAGGGTGAATGTAGCTTTCTAATGGTGAAAGAATTTTTGAGATCTACACAATAGTTTTTGAGTTTATTCATTACAAACATACAGACACACTCACACACACACCACACACAAAATACAAATCTTTCCTCCTTATAATATTAGTAGAGAAGTATAGATTACCTAGTAGGATAACGATTAAAATATACAAAAGGACCTACATACATATAAATTGCGCCTTAAAAGTACTAAGTACAAACCCACATTACATAATATTTACACTATAATCTATACTTCTATACTAATTTATACTAATAGTATAAAGACACATAAAGAGGAAAGATTTGTATTTATGTGTGTGCGTGCGTGTGTGTGTGTGTGTGTGTGTGTGTGTGTATGTGTGGGTGTGTGTGTGTGTGTGTGTGTGTGTGTGCGTCTGTATGTTTGTTATAAATAAACTCAAAAACTACTGGACCGATTTCAAAAATTCATTCACCATTAGAAAGCTACATTCACCCTGAGTAACATAGGCTACTTTTGATCCCGATATTCCCACGGGATCGGGACTGACGCGGGTGAAACCGCGGGATGCAGTTAGTAATAAATAAGGAAAACCCTAACCAACTAAAAACCCTCTTAAATTACAAATTAAAAAAAAATTTTAATCTACTCAACCTACTACACCTACCCATTACGCACACAACCAATTTATATGCAAAACTTTTCGCTAGCCGGTTTGCGCGCACGCAGCTGACGTCACTGCGTTACATACATGTCAAGCGGGGTCATTGAACCCGACCGACTGCAGTCATACTGAAGCTTGCCATGACCAGTATTTTGGAAATAAGGTCAAGTCGTGTATGGGTAGGTTTTACTGTTAGGTACCTACCTTATTGTTATTAATTATCTCGACGCGATAAAGAAACAGACGAACAAGCGGGTGATTTTATTGGGGTCCTTTTTTAGAGTCCCGTACCCTAAGGGTAAAAACGGGACCCTATTACTGAGACTTCGCTGTATGTCCGTCTGTCGCCAGGCTGTATCTCATGAACCGTGATAGCTTGAGATAGTTGAGATTTTTACAGATGATGTATTTCTGTAACTGCTACCTATAACAACAAATACTAAAAACTAAATATAGTGGGGTCTTACATGGGTCGCCATACAACAAATGTAATATTTGATATTTAAACATAACTTTACCGCGATGTATTTTTACCACTGGCGCAATCATTTTACTATTTGAGGTACAGGAACCCTAAAAATGTTTGCTTTTTGAAAAAGGAGGACGATTTCAATAAGATTTGTGTTTGTAGAATGAAGCTCTTTAATTCAGCTTGAGGGGGTTGAATTAGTAGAAATGGTAAAGTAACATTTTGCATCCCTAAGTTGCTTATTACGAACTACTTAGTTATCTGGGGGCACGGTAGTGCCCCCGCCAAGTCGAGCAACAAAGCGGCACGGCCGTACCATTCTTTTCTCGAAGCAACTCAGGCCATTTTCGACCTCTTATAACTTCGTTGTGAATAAAACTAGAAACCTGAAGATCTTGTAACCAAGCAGGCATTGTATAAAGGACGGTACATTTCGATTTTCATTCAATTTGAACCAGTAGTTTAAAAATTATGACTAGTTAAAGTTTCTTAATTTTGTTAATTTTGTCACTCACTGACTGACCGATCATCAAAATTCAAAAGGTACTTCTAGCAGACATAGAAGCTTCTTATTCAGAATACAATTAGTGTTTAGTGTATACATTAAGGGAAAATTATAAAACAAAAAAAAATCGGTCCTGTTTTCCCGAAAAACACAATCTTCCTAAATAACTTTGTAATCCCATATTTATTGTATAGGATTACAAAGTTATATTTGCAGTATCGTTCTATTTTATTAATACTTAAAGATACCTGTTCAAGTATTAATAAAATTGAAAAATAGGTGTCGATAGGTATATTCAGAGATGTTGGGATTCTAGAACTAAAACAAAAAGAAATGAGATCCCATCAAAAACATGCTTGTAAAAAAAGCAAGTCTCGCTACTCAGTTCTTCTACCGTAAAAAGTTGTGAGATCCATGTATGTTATTCCAAGTCCCCCGACTTGGAATAACATACATGGATCTCACTTTATCTTATAGAGACCATAATAACAATATTTAGAAAAAGTTATGTTTTAAATAAATTGATTAACTTGGCAATCCCATGAATACCTACACAATTTGTCTCACAAGTAATACATATTATATTAAATTAGACTGTTTAGTGCGATTGCCAAGTTAATCAATTTATTTAAAACATAACTTTTTCTAAATATTGTTATTATGGTCTCTATAAGATGTTGTTAGATTAGCTAATTACGTAATAATAACTTAACACAGAATGTCCCCGACTTGGAATAACATACATGGATCTCACAACTTTTTACGGTAGAAGAACTGAGTTGCGAGACTTGCTTTTTTTACAAGCATGTTTTTGATGGGATACTACTTAGTTATACATTAAGTAGTTCGTAATAAGCAACTTAGGGATGTTTCAATAGGATTCGCATTTTTAGATGGAAGTACTTTAATTTAGCTTGCGGGGTTGAAGCGGTACAAATCGTTAAGTAACATTTTGCGTCCGAGGGCTACGCACCTTCTAAATCCAAAACATATAAGTAGCAAATTATTAAGTTTAAGAGCGACTAAAGAGTTTCATTAATCCTCAAATTTTGAGTAGCATTTCAGTATTCGGCCGAAAGACTGCAAAATATAGGTGTATTTAGTTTTAAACTAGAGATGGGCCGACTAGGGGTTCTGCCGACTAGTCGGTTCCAAAATTGCCGACTAGTCGGCCGACTAGTCGGCAACGCAGAACATTATAATTTCGAGATATTTTGGTTAATCATGATTTTTGGATTTTGCACTTCGAAAGCTTATTAAAAAAAAAAGAAGTTGGAAAAAAAATCGAATGGAACTGAGGCTAAGTAATAATAACATTTTAGATGTATGATGTTTAGATGATGTATGTAGGCTATGACGTTTTGTTAATGTTTTTCTGACTACCCACCTTCTAACTGTACAACTAATGCAATAAATATTGGTTTTATTGAATAATTGTTAGTTGACGACTAGTCGGTTGAACTGCCGACTAGTCGGCTTTCCCGACTAGTCGGCCCATCTCTATTTTAAACCCAACTAAGAGCATTATTTGATTTTGGAAAAACACCTTACCTTAAAGGTTGCCTGGATGAAATCGCTTTTAGCGATAAGGCCGCCCATTGTACCTTTCTTATAATTAGCTGTAAGTTTTTGTTTATGTAATGTGTTTTGTAATTTTTTAGTGCAATAAAGTTTTAATTTTTCTATCTTCAAATCTAACCCCCTTACTTATAAACAATGACTAACAGCTGCATAAACTATGCATCGTTTGTCTTTTACTGTGGCATGAAGTATCAGTGTTGACAGACAGAAACAAACATTACATAATTTAGTTATTTGTTAATCATCTACACTAATATTATAGAGAGAAAACATTTGTATTTTTGTGTATGTGTGTGTCTGTATGTTTGTATTGAATAAACTCAAAGCTACTGGACCGATTTCAAAAATAGACATAGGCTTCTTTTGATCCCGATATTCCCACGGGATCGGGACTTACGCGGGTGAAACCGCGGGACGCAGCTAGTCGATTATAAGAAAGGGGGTTAGGTTTTCAAAATGTAGGTTTAACAGTTAACACTTTAAAACATCAATGTTAAAACACTTGATAGCGTAAATGACTCTAGCACTACACTAATAATGACACTTAAAAAAACTCACATCAGCAGGTTCGATAAAAGTTTTTTGAGTCGTTTGTAAGTTACGTGATTTTGGCTGCGTGCGACCCATCTCGAAATATATTTTAATCTGGTCAGAGGATAATACCTAATATCTTTATGTTAAATAGGATACCTAGTTTACATAATCTATACCTACATATCCTATCCTACTAATTTTATAAATGCGAAAGTTTAGATGTATGTTTGTTTGTTTGCATGTGTGTGTTTCAATTATGCAAAAACTACTGAACCGATTGCGATGAAACTTGGTACTTGGCAGGTAACTGAAGATCTAGATTACCATGGACTAGGCATCTAGGCTATTTTAATCCTGATATTCTCGGGGGATCGGGACTTTAGAATGCGAAACCACAGGTCACTGCTAGTTGATAGATAACTAAGGGAAGAAAAAATAAATAAATCTCTATATTTGGTACTACCTGCTCCCCGCCGTTTGGAGCACGCAAGTCTCGATCCCGTGGGAATATCGGGATCAAAAGTAGCTTATCTTCTGCTCAATAATGTAGCTTTCTATTGGTGAAAGAATTTCTGAAATCGGTCCAGTAGTTTTTGAGCCAGACACAGACACACACACACTAAAATACAAATCTTTCCTCTTTATAATATTAGTGGGGAAGAAACATACAGACACACAACATACACACACACAAAAATACAAATCTTTCCTCTTTATAATACTAGTGTAAATTAGTATAGAAGCACATATAGATATAGACAAAGGCGACCTTTTATCACGAAAATTGTAACGCGAGTGAAACCGCAGGGCGCAGAGGATCTAAAAGCACGATCGGCTGCAAAGCTAATGCTGTGACGATTTTGATAAACGTCATAAAACTTGGAACAGGTTCTTTTTGAAACGTAAACAAGTCACCCTAACCACAGACGATAAAAAACTAGTCGAACTACAATATTAAGTAAGTTTTTTTTAAAACATTTTATATAAATAAAAAAGCCCGGCCAAGTGCGAATCGGACTCGCGCACAATGGTTTTCCCATTATCACAAGAAAATCACGTTTGCTGTTTTGTATGGGAGCCTTACTAAAATATTTATTTTATTGTTTTTATTTGTTATTATAGCGGTCGGCATCAGAAACACGTAATTTGCGAAAATGTTGTATTTTGAAAATTGTCTAGGTCATGAGATACAGCCGGACCGGATGGTAAAAGGGTGAGATATTGGTTCCAGGCATTGGTTACCTGGAAGAGATCGCCCTTAGGCGATAAGGCCGACCATTGTGCCATACTAAATTAAAGTTTTTCTTTGTAATATGTTTGTATGTTTTATACTAGCTGCGTCCCACGGTGTCACCCGCGTAAGTCCCGATCCCGTGGGAATATCGGGATCAAAAGTAGCCTATGTTACTCCCTGATAATGTAGCTATCTATTGGTAAAAGATTTTTTGTAATCGGTCCAGTAGTTTCGGGATTACCCCCAATATAACATGCAAACATACACGTTACCAACGTTACCTCTTTTTAATATTAGTATAGATTTTGGTTATATAATATATCTATCAAAAAGGGTCCCGTTTCTAAAAACGAAGGTAAAAAAGGTACGGAACCCTAAATAACTAGAAGGACTACTTTAAAAAAAAAATAGTTACTGACTATGAGGAAAGTCAAATGCGCGACGTCACTCATCCATCATAATGCTCATTCCTAATCAATTTATAAGCCATAGAACTGGACTAGTCTCTATTAGAGACTAGAAGACTAGAAGGAGAAAGGTCGCCTGATAGTGATCCATTTCAAACTCGTCTCTGACGGACGAGACGAGCCAGTTCCAAACGTCAAACTGTTTGGGAAATTACTCACACATCTTTGAAAAAGATGGATCCAAATTCGAACGTCGTTGTTAGAATATTAGTACCTATTTGACGGCCTCTGTGAGAATGCCCGACTGCAATGCAGAAGGTTGCAGGTTCGATTCCCGCCGGGTGCAAGTATTTATGCTTAAAAACAAATATTTGTTTCTGGTCTGGGTGTGTTCTATGTATCCTACATTATGTATGTATTTACAAAAAAAAAGTATAAATGTAGTAGAAACTTATATCCCTTGTCTACTACCATAGTACAAGCCTAGCGCTTAGTCTAGGGCTAGATTGAGCTGTGTGTAACGTCGTGGAGCTTTTATTTATTTACCCCAAAGCCGAACTTTCCTACTTGTAGTTTTATCAAAATCGTATACCTACCTTTTCAATTCTTACGATTCTACATTAATAATAGGTACTTTACGATTTTCCTCTTGAATAATTGCTGATTCAGTTATGTAATGTATACAATGTTGTTTGCGTTGGTTTAATAAGTTTTGCGGTTTCAACTCGTTGTGGTTTTCCAATCATTTTAACAATTCTATACTCGTTTATCGCTAAATCTATAGTTAGGGGGAATACGCAATGAAACGGACGTGTTTTGAAACGGACACTCGGAAATCTACACTAATATTCTAAAGAGAAAAGATTTGTATTTGTGTGTGTGTGAGTTAAGTTTTGAGTTTATTACAAACATACGACATGTTTTTAATAAACTCAAAAACTGCAGGACCGATTTCAAAAATTCAAAAAAATCACCAAAAGAAAGTTACATTGTTGAGGAGTAACATAGGCTATTTTTGATCCCGATATTCCCACGGGATCGGGACTTACGCGGGTGAAACCGCGGGACGCTGCTAGTATTTTATGTTTTTTTGATTGATGACCAATATGACCATTGAACCGTTGGCCCGTGAGCATAGACCCTTGTCTATGGTCATCAATGGTGTCAACACCCAAAACAACTAAAATATTTTCGATCAAAAACTTGAGATATCGAGAGTGTCCGTTTGAAAGCACGTCCGTTTTATTGCGGATTCCCCCTACACACTAATCCTACTAATGATGTTAGACTTTGGACGATGCTATTTGATTTTTAAGGTTTCGTAGTCAACAAGAAACCCTTAGTTTCGTTATGTCCATCTGTCTGTCCGCGGCTTAGCTCAGAGACGCTTTATATTAGGAAGCTGTAATTTTGCATAAGTACCTATACATAATTTATCACGCCGACAAAGTACTCACTTAAAAATAATAAAAAAAAAACAAAAAAAATTAGGGTAGGTAACCTCTACCTCATGTGAAATGATGGATATTTTTTTTAGTTCTAGTTAGTTACTTACCTATATATTTAACTCATCATCCGAGCGTTGTTCCCGGTTGCATCTCTCTCGAGAGCCCGGGGTCCGCTTTCCTACTTTTACGTCTCCACTTCGCACGATCTTCGGCATCCCGTGTAGTGAGGCCATTAGCACGCATATCCGATCTTACAACGTCAAGCCAGCACTTCTTGGGTCTTCCCAATCTGCCGCGGCCGGGCGGAGGCGCCATAGCAAGACATTTGTTTCCCACGTAACTAGCCGGTTTTCGTAGAACGTGGCCGTACCACCGTAAGCGGCATTCTTGCAGTTTGTCTGCAATGTCTCGGACATGAAGGCTGCCCCTGATGCGGGAGTTTCTGACGCGGTCTTTTCGCGTCACTCCACACATCCAGCGCAGCATCTTCATCTCCGTGACACGCAGCTCCTGCTTATGTCGCTCAAGCAATGGCCACGCCTCACTACCATACAAAAGGACAGGTCTAATGATCGTTTTATAGACCTGTCCCTTCAGTTTAACCGGCATTTTCGGGTCACAGATGACACCAGTTACCTCTCGCCACTTGGCCCAAGCTGCCGAAATGCGGGACTTGACGTCACAATCGATGTCGCCGGACTCGTGAAGCACAGATCCCAAGTACTTAAACTGGTCTGTCCGCTCGACCATGTGACCGTCTACGCAGACAGGTGTGGGATCTGTGGTATTGCTAGCCAAGTATTCGGTCTTCGCTACGTTGAGTTGCAAACCGCTGTTCTCAAGTGACTCTTTCCACGCATTTACACGCCTTCCAAGCCGTCCCTTATCCGAGTCCGCTAGCGCAATATCATCAGCATACATGAGCATCCACGGGGGCTGCTCGTGTGCGTCTCGGATGATAACGGACAGTGCGTCCAGTATTACGCTAAACAGAAACGGACTTAGGACGGATCCTTGGTGGACTCCGACTGTAATGGGGAAAGATTTAGTGTCACCAACAGCAGTTCGCACCACTGAATCGGAATTTCGGTACATGTCCCTGATGGTTTCAATATAAGTTTCAGGCACCCCTTTGGACCGCAGCGCCCACCAGATCATCACGCGAGGAACACAGTCGAAGGCCTTCTGCAAGTCCAGGAACAGAAAATGCAGAGGCGTATTCTTCGATCTGTATTTCTCCATAACGATCCTTAGGGCGAAAACAGGGTCCATGGTACCATGACCGGGGCGGAAACCATACTGCCCCTCCGAGACAGTGCACTCCTGCCGGATCCGAGAGTCAACTATAATAATAATAAATAATAATAATAAAATTTATTCAATAAATCTGTTTTACAAAGTAAACTATAGAACTAAATATATCAAGAAAACAATAAAAATACATATGCCTGAACTAGGTTAATCCTGTATTTCAGGCGAAAAAGGACAAACATATTTTATAAATTAATTCATAAATCAAATTAAATTACACATACTTGCAATTATTTAACAATTCTTATAAACTAATGTTAATAACTATTAGGTACCTTTATAATATTTAATGTAAAAAGTTGGTACCTACATAAAAACACATAAACAAGGATATTCCAAATGCAAAAATAAAAGAATAGAAACAAAATAAAAACAATTTCTTTCATTTTAAAATTATAAATAAATTCTCTGTATCTTCGTATGACATACTTTGCAGAGCGTCTTGGACAAACTTTTTAGCTATATTATTACTGAGTGGATGGATATACGTTAACTTTGGCATTTAATCTATTGTAAAGAAGAGGTCCAAGGAAAAGGAAAAATCTGTGAGTAAAGTCGTGATTTGTTCTAATATTTCGAGGGCAGACTATATCATATCGTCTTTTGTTAATATTTTCAGTGCAGTATGGAAGTAAAGAGTGCTGTTTGAGGACTATATTCATGACAAATAATTGTCTGACTGTTAGTACTTTACAAGTCTTATAAAGAAGGTCGGTAGGGTATTGAAAGTGACGGAATGTAGCAACCTTTAGAACAGCCCGCTGGGCCCTTTCCGCGGTTAGTAATAGTGTTTTAGCCGAGCCACCCCATGACGTAATACAGTAAGTTAATAGTGATTGACATAATGCAAAATACACTTGTTTGACTAAGTTCGGATTAGCAATAGTGCGAACTTTTTTAAAAACAAATATTAACTTACGTATTCTGCCACATAAAGCTTCAATATGGTACTTAAATGAGAGAGTTTCGTCAATTATAACTATACGCTCGTAGAGCTTCATGGTGTGGGACATGACCTTTATACCACGATAACTTCCACACTCCTGCACAGATCCCTTGCCCTTGAACACTGGAGTGATAACACTCAGTCTCCATTGGGCGGGGATTCTGCCGGTCTTGAGTATGCGGTTAAAAAGGTTGGTTAAGATGCCCACACCACGAGAACCCATAGCTTTCCATACTTCGATGGGGACTCCATCGGCGCCGACAGCTTTCCGATTCTTCATGCAGCGAAGAGCCTTGCGCACCTCCTCAGGCGTTATCAGTGGCACAAGTCCTAGATTCGGAGGGAGTTCCGGTGGCTGCACCTCTTTATACTGCTTATTGAGCAGCTCGTGGAAATAAGAGCGCCACCTCTCCTTCACCGCGAGGTCCTCGCATAGCAGGTTACCATTAGGATCTTTTACACAGCGGCACTTGGATATATCCTGTGCCGCTTTGATCCTAGAACGTGCCAACTTATAAATAAGCTTCTGCCCCTCAGACGTTTCCAACTTATCGTACAATGGCTGTAAGTGGTCCCGTCTGGCTCTGGCTACTGCTCTCTTTGTGGCACGTTTGGCAGACCTGTACGCGTCGCGATCTTCAGGAGAGTTGGACGCTTGCCACTTTTTAAAGAGGGCTTTCTTCACCCTAGTCTCCCTCTGGACTGTGTCGTTCCACCACCAAGTTTCCTTGTCACACTTGCGTCCTCCCTTAGACATACCGAGGACCGACCGCGCCGAATCAGCGATAGACACCTGAATCCGGTCCCAGTGTTCCTGTACCGATTCGCCTTCAGCATTGGCACATTTGTCGCCGATTGCTGAGGCGAGCATCTGGGACTTGACTTCATCAAGCATCCACCATCTGATTCGGCGCTGACATGGTTCCGGTCGTTTGTCTTTGGTCTTTACACAGAGATCCATGACAAGGATACGGTGTTGGGCAGTGAGACTCTCACCGGGTATGACTTTGCAGTTGGCCACGTTGCCGATATGATGTCTCCTAGTGATTAGAAAATCGATTTGGGTAGCGCGCCCCCCGCTCCTGTAGGTGATCAAGTGGTCGGGCTTCTTTTTGAAATATGTGTTCACAAGTGCCAGGTCGGCAGTGGCACACGTACGCAGAATTTCTTCTCCTTCCGCATTCCGACTGCCATACCCGTAGCCTCCATGAACACGTTCAAATTCCGCCCCCATCTCACCCACATGACCGTTCAGATCACCACCCAAAACGATTCCCTGTGACAACGGGATAGCCCCAAGGACCTCGCCGAGTTTATCCCAAAACGACCTCTTATCAGCGTCGCTACAACCGACCTGTGGCGCGTAAGCACTTACTAAGTGGGTAGGAACCCCCCCAATAAGCACCTTCACGCACATAAGTCGGTCGCTAAAGCGATTCACCTCCAAGATATCGTCATGCAACCTCTCAGCGAGTACCACAGCTACCCCGTTCTCTCCACCAGGTGCACCCGTGTAGATCAGCTTGTAGCCATTCCCAATAAGCCGGGATCTGCTGCCTTTCCATCGAGTCTCCTGCAGGAACGCCACGGCCACCTTCCGCCTGGAAAGTACGTCGGCTAGCTCCCTCGCGCGTCCGGTTAGCGTGCCAATGTTCCACGTTGCGAAGCGGAGTTTCACATCGTGTTTAGGGGCTAACGTCTTTGGCCGTGCCCGCCCGTGGCACGGTAGCCCTCGTCCACTTACCACAGGAGTCAGGCGAAGCTCCTGCGCGCCGTTATGCGGCGGCGCCCTATCCCTGTGGCCATATCTTTCTCGACTTTCCATACTAGATTTGGCGAATTTCGACTTTTACGGGAGCGACTGCCGTCTGACCTCCCAACCCCGAAGGGAAAGTCTGCGCCAGAGCCTCGTCCGTTTATCAGCAGGTGCACCAAGCTAGCAGGTGAGGTTGGCTTGGGCCCAACGATCTTAGTGGGCCCCATACACACCCAAATATATTTAACTCATTTTGCCTAACTGCTAGGCAAAAACCTCCAACTCAAAAAGAAAGTATCCACTTACAGACGACCGTACGACTCAAATACATACCTACATTATTATGTACTTAGTGATATTACATACATGTGTATTGTGTATGTAATTCTGGTCCATTTGCATAACGTTTTACATGACATAGTACATTTTCGCTTAAAAGGATAATGAAAAACTCGTGACTTCATTGTTTATTTGTGCGATGTTTCTTACACACGATCTGTTGAGATTCTGCTGGAGAAGTAATGAATGCTGATTCAAGGTGCTCAATTTTAGGGTTCCGTATCCAACGGGTAAAAACGGGGCTTTTTTTTACTAAGACTCCACTGTCCATCTGTCTGTCTGTCTTGCTGTGACCAGGCTGTATCTGTAGATTTTAAAAATATATACACGAAGGATGAGCGTTTGACCACCATTTTAAACGTTCTTTTAAATACTGACCTCCATAGTACAAGTAGCTGGACAGAACATAGCGCACTGAATTTTGTGCCTATTTGATACAAAGCAACATGGCGCAGATCAAATCGGCACAAAGATATAATGTCAATTTGTATGGTATTGCAATTCCAGCGTACTTGTAGTAGTTTCAGTTCAGTGCTTTAAAATAAATACAGACCGATTCGATTACAGTCTTAGATTAAAACAAAAAGCTAAAGATATGGTACCTAGTCACGGAAAATGAGACAATAAAACTGCGTCTAGCTGACGCACTAGCCTCAGTTGTATATCGAACCGTTGCCGCGTGAGCACGTGCTGTCACATGATGACATCCATCAGAATGCATTTTTGCTCATTTTATAAATGCCTGAATCATTCTTGAAGACAAATGTTTTTAAATACAATAATTTTATGAAAATGCATGTAGGTGTTTCTAGCTCATTTTTCGAATACGCAATGTTAGAATATACCGTATCTACCTATTTTTGTTTTCATCTAAGATTACAGTACGATAAGAGCGACATCTCAGTCGCAACTCATTTGCAAAACAATTATTGTTGTTTTGTTTGTGTCTGTGTTGTCATGGCAACAAACAGTATCCATGACACAAAAAAATAGGTTTGCTGTATGGGAGCCCCACGTAAATATTTAATTTATTCTGTTCTTAGTATTGTTGTTATAGCGGCAAAATAATAACATCATCTGTGAAAATTTCAACTGGCTATCACGGTTCATGAGATACAGCCTGGTGACAGATACACGGAGAGTGGAGTCTTAGTAAAAACCCTTACGGGATATCTACAATGATTTTGTATTATTATTTAGTGCCACCATTTACCTGCTACCCCGTATGGTACGAGAAGCTATTGAATATAATAATGATAGTTCAAACTCCTAACAAGTAGGTAACTTGTAATAATATCATAATATATTTTGCGGTCAAGAATAGTGAGTTGAAAAATATAAAAACCATAAAATAAGACGAGAGAATATTGATACTAAAATAAAATAAATATTATCTAAAGTTAGATTATAAGAAGGTCTATCTCAAAGGTCTATCTATTCGAGATAATTTAAACAAATGTAATAATTTTATTGAACCTGCTATACATATAAGGAACGCTATGGGTAGGATTTCTGCCTTAATAAGACATCAGCAGATCAGCATCTCCTGCATTCTAGCACTGAATATCTAATCATACAGAACAACAGCTTCATACAAGCCCGCGGCGTAGGAACTCCACTACTCTCTCATCCGAGCGATGTTCCTGGTTGCACCCCTTTCGGGAGCCCGGGGTCTGCTAAACCCCAAATATTTGGGGTTCGCGCAGTAGGTAAGTCATCATTGACCTTTTGCTAATAGATTTGGCAATATTATTACAGGCGGCCGCTTACCAGACACCAACCCTTTTAGGGACCAAGCATGTTATCCGCCACCGCGCGGGGAGAACTTAAGTTTTTCCAGTCTCCCCTAAATCCCTTAGTCGCCTGTTACGACACCTACGGGAAGAGATGGGGTAACCCTTTTCTATGCCGGGGCTACACGGCTAACACATAGCTGCGCATGTAGTGAAGTACCTACACCGCGGGCTTGTATGAAGCTGTTGTTCTGGTAGATTAGATATTTGGTGATTCTAGTCTTGCTAAATAGGTAGCCAAGCAAATGAGAATAGATTATGATATACCAATTCACTTGTAGTCTCCAGTAGAACAAGTCCTCACTCGACACACGGCAATCAAGCTGATATTTCACACGATACCCTTAATTCTGCGGACGTATCTCATGAGACAGTAGTAACACAACACTTCACATTTGATACGCCGCATTTAAACAATTGCCCACGCGTGGGAGTAGAGGAAATACCGTCTGATGAGGTAAATTGTTCACACAATTACTGGAGATGTGATATTATAAAGGCTGTGAGGTTTATGATGTCCCTTGATAACTACTTCAATATTTTAAATACCTCGAAGGCTGCAAACGGGTTACCGACCACAGTCAGTAGTGGCCAGCGATGACTTATCATATTTTATCATACATTTCGTATAGACGTGCTGCGCCGCACACGTGTATAGTCGGTGGCGGCCACTCGCTACAGCAGTAAAAACATACACACAAACAAACATACATACAAACATAGACTGATAAACACATAACCCTTCTTTTTGTCGGGTAAAAAAGTATGTTAAGTCGCTATAGTTGGCAAATTGTCCAAAACGCACAATTTTTATGAGTTTGAAGTCGAAGCTGATGAACATAACATCTAACTTAACAATAGCAATCTGGGAGAAATCGCTTTTAGCGATAAGGTCGCCTTATTGAGCAACAATCTATTTCTGAGCTTTTTAAGGAAATCTTGGATTTTTTCTATTAACGGACTTCGCAAATTTGTTTTTAAGAACGGTCAAAGAATACACCGAGACCCTTCGCCTTGAACGGTAACGTGTCCCTGGGGGCATGCCATAGTTATTAGATCCAACGTAAATTCGGAAATACATCCCGTAATGCCCAACTCAATCTTGCAGTACCTGTCAATCTGAAACAGGAACTACTAGGTACAGTTTCCGTGCAAGTGACAATTGCCCGTCAATCACTCCAGCAAATTGGACAATCTTCTTCTTTCTTTTCGTATAGTGATGAGTGAGTGATGTGTCTTACCTAGTGTTAGAGTTTTCAGGTCGCCCTAAGGCCTCTTGACCTTAACCTAAAGACTGCTATCAAAAATAACAACCGGGACCAACTTAACGTGCCTTCCGAAACACGCTATAGTTATTAAATCCAATGTAAACTCGGAAATACATCCCGTAAGGAATGCAAACTTGGAAGAAAAAACATTTATGCCGATATTCAGTGTTGCCGTATGAAGAATACAAAAACTGAAAAACCCGAAAAAAAAACGGGTTGCATGCCCTAGTACCTGTCAATCTGAAACAGGAACTATCAGACACAGTTTCCGTGCAAGTGACAATTGTCCGTCAATCAGACGAGCAAATTGCACAATGATGGCCGTTTACCTGCGATGACATTAACCTGATCGCGTGCATTCGGGGAGGTTATTCCTGTCATAGAATTGTCTTAAATGTACTTCAATATCACTGCAATTGCAAAGTATATATTCGAAATTAAGCTATAATTTGCTACTGGATTACAATCGAGATTTTATGGACTACTAGCTGGGTCCCACCGTTTCATATAATCGTCTAACTTCAATATCATAGATTCTTCTTCTGTTTTCGCGATGTTGTATTGAAATTAAAGACATTTTTCGGTTTGAATCGCGTGGTTTTTATTACTTTTAGCATTGTTACAACGCTCAACGTTTCGAGACCTTTCCAGGTCTCTTCTTCAGGATAGACTGAAGAAGAGACCTGGAAAGGATCAATATCATTGTATTTGCTAATATAGGTACTCGAAATGAAACTATAATTCGCTACCCTGAACTGCAATCGAGACTTTATTGACTACTAGCTGGGTCCCACCGTTTCACCTGCGTAAGTCCCGATCCCGTGGGAGTATCAAATCCTTTCTTATCGAATGCTTATATCAAATAAAGAACACACTCTCCACATTTCAGCTCTCTACTATCAGCGGTTTGGGCTGTGTTTTGATTAGTCAGCCAGTCAGGACAAAGCCATTTATAGATATAGATTTGTAGATTCTATCATTTGTATACTCTGACATTAATAGAATTTGGCGTTTTAACTCGTCTGGCATTTCAAGAATCTGATATTAGTCGACAAATCTTCAAAAATCTACATGATATTGTCCTATTTTTTTGTTATCAAGTTACTACAAATGTTAAACGACAAACGTCAAATCGAAATTAAAGATTGCCTGCAACGATATTGAAATGACGTGTTGGATAATTTTGTCACGAGAATAGGTGATCTGAGCTGGCATCTCGTGACTGCATCCATCTGAGCTCTTCCTCCACGGAGGTTAGGTTAAGGTGGTGGAATCGAGGGTGTTTCTGATAGGATGTCTCGGTCTCAGGGTCGAATTACCGTTAATTTGTACTGTTCTGGCCTTGAAAACTCAGAGATCTAAACGATGTGGCACGACGCGTATGAATTCTGATGTTTTCGAAATAGGGTTTTTTGGCAAAGCAATATTTTTAATCGTATAATTTAAATTTAAACTCTAAAATCGAAGGCAACAACAACATAATATGTCAAGGCAGATCCTCGTTGGCAGCAGGCAGCGGGTTCCTTGGACTCTTTTTTTCTCTCTTTCTATTTTTACGAGAGACGTAACAAGATTGTCAGCGCTGCAGCGGATTCTTATATTATTTCGCGTAAGAGGAACAAGGGATATGTTTGAGACATCACCATAAGTCATCATCATCATCTCAGCCTTTTTACGTCCATTGCTGAACATAGGCCTCCCCCATACGACACCACAAATAGCCATCCCGAGCCGCCTCAATACAACGACTCCCTCGACCGCTACAACGTCATCAGTCCACCGAGTAGGTGGACTCATGACGTTGTACACTCCAACACTCCATTCTGCATTGCATCGTGGTCGCCCACCACTCGAGGACTTTTACCACCACTACCACCATAAGTACTCAGTGTAATAATAGAAAGAAGAAAGAAAGAAAGAAAATTGATTTATTCAGACAAGCACACAACTACATAACAGGAAAAAAATAATAATAATATAAAAGTAATATAAAGTAAGTAATATCTTAATGGGTCGAACTCAGGTTGGCTACTGGATACTCACGCCACGCCATTGTAACTTTGTCACCCTCCAGATAAGCTCAGACTCACGATAGTACATTTATTCAATAGAATAATCACATTAATCATTTTGAATCGGCAATGTGTCTTCGGAACGGGACTTCCAATGAAAAGAAGACATCAGAAACTCATGGAGTTTTCTTTACAAGAATCATTTTTTCCTTTGCTAGTATGCCCTTCGTGCCCATCCACAATTCAAGATATTCATACCGCCACATGCAAACCTGTAAAGGTCGCTTCATTTATAACACCACTCATGATCAAACTAAGTATCACATAATGAAGGGCAAGGATAAGGCCATCAAATAACACGAGTCCGCGTAAACTACGCGCGCAAACCGTCGAAATTGACCCACTTCCTGAATCGAGCAAGCAATGTGACTCACGCGCAGCAGAACGTTATCCTTAAGTGTAAGTTATGAAGGAAGGATCATTACTGCTAACTTTTGTAGGTTTGTTTAACCTTCGCGTTAGGTATGAGTTTAGTGGCTGCTGCTTGCGGTTTTGCTCGGGGAATTTAGGATTTTCGCGAGTGAAACTAAGATGCAAAATTAGGATAATCAAGAATTTTTTTTGAGAATTTCCATGATTATCCTAAAATTATATTTAAAAACGGGGTATTTACCACGTTTTTAACTTTTTTAAGAAGCTCTTTATTAATAATATCTGTAATAAGAAAACCGACCAATAGTAATGAAATAAAAAAATCCCCGTAAATATTTGTTTATTTGTTGTTATAGCGGCTACAGAAATACATCATCTCGACAATTTCAACTTTCTAGCTATCACGGTTAATGAGATACAGCCTGGTAACAGACGGACGGACGGACAGACAGGCAGCGGGGTCTCAGTAATAGGGTCCCGTTTTTACCCTTTGGGTAGGTTCGAAAAACAAATCAACGCTTAGAAAAATATCCGCTCGTACGAGCCTATGCGAGCGACTACAACCACGAAAACATGAGACGCCCCCTTCTGTTTGTTAAGTCCATGAGTTTAAGGTTGGATGATTCAGCGATATCGGGCAAATAATTCAAAGGGTTTTTAAACAAAAACTTTAAAATTAGCGACTGCTTAGGTACACAGTGATTTGGTACCTTCCAGGTAAGTATAGCCTTCAAGATTGTTTGGTTCATTAATCCGCCTAATCATTGTTTGGGCAAAAAATATTCTAAGTACACTGACTTCTGTAGTAAACACATAATTAAATGGGTAATTTACACGGTGCCCATTAGGATAAGCTTATGAACCAAATAATACTAGCAAATATAGTTATATCTTTATTTAACAACTTAACTGTCCAGTGAGTCACATACGACTCACGCTGAACTTTTGGAATAAGTTCAGGAGTCACGGGTGACTAATTTTTGATACAATTTTGAAACATATTTTTGTTATGAGCCTGGCATAAATACTAAAGAAAAATATGTGAACTTGTAGCAAACAAATATTGATTTTGTATAGACTTTCAAGTAGGATAAAATTATTGACGTAGGGTAGTTGAGAATTTCATTGTAGAGGGTCAGTTAAGTTATTAATATTTCATTATTTTACTCTTGAAGTGAAGACACGTTTGTATGTCATAATCATAGAGAGGCGCATCATAGAGAAATAGAAAAAGGTCAGAGTAAGATCTGATTGATTATTTTTTGTATTTTTTTAATATAATTGAACAGTGTCGATGGTTAGATCATTAAGCCTACCAAGAAAGCCCATTTTCCAATCAAAATGGCCGCAAATCTGATAGGCCAGGTGACTTATCTATCACGCTAGCGGTTTGCGAGTTGGTTAAGAGCGTGACGCGGCGGGCCCGCTGCGGGAACGCAGCTTACGCAGTGGACGGATAAGGTCTAAGATGATGATGATGAAATAAGCCAGAGCCAGAAAGTCTACCACAAAATAGAGCACATATGAATAAAATTAAATAATCGACAACAAGTTTGCTAAGCATTTAGACCACGTTCAAATATAATGGTTAGTTTAAGTGAGCTAATCTTGAGTCAATATTATTTGAACAAATTAAACAGAGATACTAGGCTACTGTTGGGCAGGGTAATCCCACTTCTGATTCCGTAGTCTCATTTTAATAATCTAAGCATATAAAGTTAAGATTATTTTATAAAACCCCGGCCAAGTGCGAGACTTGCGCATGAAGGGTTCCGTACCACTATCACAATTGGGTACGGAACCCTAAAATGAACACTGGACCAACCCATCCGTGAACACAACGCGAACTTTAAAATTTATTTTAGTACTGACGCCAGTATATCAGTCCACACTAGATGGCGCCAGTGGTAAAATCAAAATATATCGCGGTATCGTTGCGTTTTTGTTTTATTTTGTATTTTGTATGTCAAAAATTATTTATTCAATTAACAAGAACGATGTATAAGTGAATAAGTAACTAGATAAATTAAAATAATTTAAATTAATAATTATTAATTTAAATTATTTTAATTTGATTATAATCCATAAATGAGTCCCTAGGTATAGTACCCAAAAGGCTGGCTGCATTGCCCCTTTGGATAGCAATACCTATTGTTGGCCAAAGTAGCAGCCAGCCCTTTGGTCACGAAATATTTGTTTTATTTTGTATTTTTTGTTATAGCGGTTAGAGAAATACATCATCTGTGAAAGTTTCAACCATCTAGCTATTACGGTTTATGAGATACAGCCTGGTGACAGACAGACAGACAGACGGACGGACGGACGGACAGACAGACAGATGGAGTCTTAGTAATAGGGTCCCGTTTTTACCCTTTAATACCCGGTAAATATACCCATGTTTTATTTGTTTTTACGGAGCTCCTTAGTAACCGTTCAAACTTATTTTCCAGACTCACCCTACACTACATAGTTCAATTACATTATTTATTATTATCATATCAGTAAACCTGGGTTATATACACACGTATATAACATAATATAGATAAACAAATTAGTTATTTACAATAAGATAGGTCTGTTTACGACCGTCCGTCTGTCATCCATCACATGACTACGTTATCGTGTGAAAAATTGGTAATCGAAGTTTTATTATTGTGTTAAATGCTGATTAGGTAAATCGATTTCATAATAATATTGGGACTTGGCCCCGTATAGGTCGGAAACCGGCATAGAATAGGGAGGATAGGGCCCGTAGAATCTTCGCGTGTCGTAAAAGGCGACTAATTCTTCTATTCTATTCTCCCCGCGCGGTAGCGGGTAAACTACTTGGTCTCGAGGGTTCGTGTCAGGGGCAGCTGGCCGTTAAAATATTGCCAAATCTATTAGTACTAGAGGTACCATGGTCAATGAAAATAAGATTCTGAAATAGAGTAGGTATATAGTTTTCAAGACGATCTGTTTTTAAGTCACATGATGAAATTTTAACGTAATCTGATAAGAGTGATTAATTATTAAGTTATTTATAAATTAGTTTAGGAAGAAATCTTAACCAAGTTTTACATTATTTTTAACCCTGAAATAAAACACACTGTATTCAATGTCACTGAAATTTGGTAGGTATATTACAAGTTTACGTTAACAAACATACGTATTTTTTTTAATAATAAAGAAAAACCCGACCAAGTGCGAGACTCGCGCACGAAGGGTTCCGACCACTATCACAATTGCGTACGGAACCCTAAAACCGATTACCTCGCAACAAAATTACTTAGCAGCGCGGAAATGTAAAACAACATAAGTATTCTACACATCTAGTTAAGTAAGTATATTGTATGGTAATTGCCGCTAACTGACTGTAGGTCTGTCTGTCCGCTAACGATGCATTAATTGGGAATCATGTGAAAACATCATCTCACATGAGCAAGCGCTAAACTGCGGTAATTTACAGTCGGTAGGTAACTAACTGCCGAATGCCGAATGATTATCAATTAGGTACTGTAGGAATTAAAGCTCAAAGGAGTACCTAAAATCATTGAACCCTTTCGTACTACCCCGACGACTACACATGAATGATCCCAGCAACAAAAACGATACCGATCCACAATGTAAACATACCATTAAATATACCTACGACAACTTAATAACTGATTCGACTTCATTCAAATGCTTCTACGCGAACCTACGAAGTATACGTAAGCGAGGGAGGTTCGATGAACTTAAATGCATACTCGAAGCGATAGGTACTACGACACATATTTTAATTCTCACAGAAACATGGATTAAATCCGAAACAGAAGCCAACTTCTATTCACTAAAAAACTACTCGCATGTATACAACATTAGAAAAAAAAAGGATGCGGGAGGAGTATCAATATTTATACATAAATCTATTAACTACATTGTAACAGAAGAACTTTACATAAATGATTGTCACTTTTTGTGGATATTCTTACCTCATTTTGCGTTGAATATCGGGGCAATTTACAAGCCGGACAAGAAAAAAACCGCAGATTTTTTAAAAATATACTCCAAACAACTAGAGAAACGTCCGAGAGCTTTGGTATTTGGCGACTTCAACATAGACCTATTAGCAAATAAAAACGACGCGAAAAAATACATAAAGACACTGCAAGAAGCTGGATTCCGAATAATAAATAAAATTGAAAGCGACTTTTGCACTAGGAAGACTGACACAAGTAGCACGTTAATAGATCACGCATGCACAAACATAGACGACTTCTCCTATGCCCTGACCATAATCGATGCACCCTTATCCGATCATAGGCAGTTGTACCTCGAGTCCACAAAGTACAAACAGATTAAATACAGAAAACGATTACAATATGAAGCTATCGACTATAAGAAACTTTATGATAGTGTAAACAAAAACCTATCACTGAACGAAAATAACTCTTACCAAACTTTAGAATTTTTTATCAAAAGCCAAATAAATTTAAATAAAATTAAAAAAACTAAAATTCAAAATTTACCAAAAGAAGACTGGATTAACAAAGAAATAATAGAAGGAATAAGGACAAGAAACATACTCTGGAGAAGATTAAAGAAACAAAAGAACAATGAGAAATTGAAAGATGATTTTAGAAAATACAGAAATAGCCTAGACGTCTTAATCAGAAGGACTAAAGAAAAATATTTCCACAAAGAATTCAACAATTGTAGGTCCCCTAAACATACATGGAAATTAATAAATTCATTAGTCACGAATAAAATTAAGTACAGTAGTGCACCATCTAAACTATTGAACCACCTTTCTAACCATCTTACCGACAACCCATCTGAAATCTGCGACCTTTTTAACATGTTCTTTGCTTCTATAGGATCATTATTAGCTAATAATATTCAAAGAAATACTCAAAATTCTGATCGCTATACGCTTACATATCTAAGTAATGAACCTCCGGTCAAAATTAACGAATTACGATGCTGTAGTCCAGATGAGATACTAAAAATCATTAAAAATTTAGACGCTAATACTAGCACTGGTATTGACGAAATTAATACAAAATCTCTAAAATGTATTAGTAATTTAATTGCTACTAACTTGGCTGACTGCATTAATAAATGTTTATCAGAGGGAGTTTTTCCTGAGAGTCTAAAGACAGCCAAGGTAACCCCAATTTACAAGTCTGGTGCCAAAACAGAACCTGGGAACTACCGCCCAATATCAGTTCTGCCTGTTATATCCAAGATCTTCGAAAAAGTTATCTATAGTAGACTTCACGAACATCTAGAAAGTTTGAATTTTTTATATAAACATCAATATGGTTTCAGACCAAAATCCAACACACTTTCGGCTGTAATTGACTTAGTAACTAAAATTAAAGACAACATAGATAAAAAAAACTATTGCGTAGGTGTTTTCATTGATTTTAAAAAAGCTTTTGACACAGTGTCGCATAGCATATTGTTACAAAAGCTAAATAACTTGGGTATAATGGGTAGGGCTTTAAATATTTTTGAATCTTATCTCAGTGGCAGACGCCAAGTAGTGCGCATCGAAAATGTACAGAGTAGTCCTCAGGAAATCACTTGTGGAATTCCTCAAGGATCAGTGATAGGCCCATTACTGTTTCTCATTTATGTAAATAACTTAAGCAACATGGGACTTACCGAACACATAACAATGTATGCCGATGACACATGCTTATTTTACTTTGGGCCCAAACTAAATGATCTCATAGATCAAGCACAAAGTGATATACATAAGTTCAGCATATGGTGTTCCAGTAATTTGTTGACAGTAAATGAAAAAAAGACTTCTTTCATGATATTTAAGGCAAAGAATAAAAAAGTTCCCGTATATCAACCTTTGCACATAAATAACACTCAGATACAACAATCACACTGTGAAAGATACTTAGGACTATATCTAGATGATAAATTAACTTGGACTGAGCATATAGAGTACGTTAGATCAAAATTGTGTTCGCTTAATGGATTGCTTCGGAAGTCAATATCATGTATACCGCGAAAGGTACGCATAAGCATTTATAATTCCTTGATTAAGTCACACTTAGAATATCTCATAGAATTGTGGGGGTCTGCAGCTAAAACCAATCTGAAAGACTTACAAATTTCTCAAAATAAAGCTATAAAAATTCTTTACAACTACAATTTTCGGACACATACGCGCACTATATACCGCGAAACCAAACTACTAAACCTCAAGCAACTGTATAGTTATCAAACTTGCATCCTAATAAACAAAATTTTAAACAAACAAATACATGTAGGCTTAACTTTCGAAAAAAGAAGATTCACAATGAAGCTAAGAAATAAACACAAAATAAAATTAACTAAACCTAGAACTAAAACATATGGTGCTAATAATATAGCGTTTGAAGGTGCACTATTGTATAACAATCTCCCTAACAGTGTAAAAGAATGTAAAAGTATGGCATTATTTAAAACTAAATTGAAAAACTATATACAAGAAACTATATTTAAATAAAAACTGTTGTGACGGAAGTTACTCCATAATTAGCTATTAAGCTTCTAGTTATAAGCTCATTGTAAGTGGACTATTGTCTTTTATGAGTAATAAAGATTCTTTAAACCTAAGCTCATTTCATACATCTACGGCTCCGACGGCTGTCATATATGACCAAAAAGTTAACGTAAAGCTAGCATTTAAACGCGGAAAGTCCCTCGCTACGCTCGGGAATTATATTTTAGAATCCTTCGTTACGCTCTGGATTCAATATGACGCCCTCTCTTAGGAGATGGTTTAGTACCTCGGTGCATACATTATTTCTTTCGGTTTTAATTCTTTCGGCGTTGTTTTTATTATATTATGCATTGCCCTCGATATCTCTATAGACACAGAGGAGTCTCTTCTCAAAGTAGGTAGGAATTTGTTATTTATCTTCCTTTTTTAATATATGAAATTTCCATGTCACAATGTTAGTTACCGTACTCCTCCGAAACGGCTTTACCGATTTTTACCAATTTTTATATGCGTATTCAGTAGGTCTGAGAATCGGCTACTATCTACAATTTATAAGGCAAAACAACGTTTGCCGGGTCAGCTAGTATATATCTTATTTCAATCCATCATCGCGAAAACAGAAGAAACTAGGTTATACTTTTAAAACTTGGTCTTAGTTAAGCAAGCAACACCTGGTGCAATCATTAGTTCAATAGGTTATCGAAAATGTGTACCTATGGCAAAATGGTTTTCTCGAGCTCCTTCGTGCTTCGGAAAGCACGTCAAGAATTTGGTCCCGGTTGTTATCTCTATGGTAGCAGTCATTAGGTCAAGTTAGAAGCCTATATAATTCCTAGTAGGCTGTTTGTCCAGGTATATAGATAGATAGATAGAACGCCTTATTGTTCTCACCAAAAATAAATTACAATAAAATAAAGTACAAAAAATCTTAAGAGGAGTATCAACGCCAACGACCTTGAAACTGAAAATCCCTGTCGGGCTCATCGAAAATTGTTGATTATTTCATGACGGAATGTCGTAGAACTTTTTTTTGTGAACAGATTGTAGGTGACATTGTTTCCTACATTTTGGTGTAGTTTTAAGATAAGAACCTCCTATTGGTGCAAAGCTTTTCCAAATTTTAGACAAAAAATGTCTGATTTGGCTAAAATGTCGATAGGCTTCAATACGTTTCGACATATTTGTATGGAAACTGCACTAAAATATCGGAAGCAATGTCGCCTACAATCTGTACACAAAAAAAGTTCTACGACATTCCGTCATGAAATAATCAACAATTTTCTATGCGCCCGACATGGATTTTCAGTTTTTCAGAATAGGGCCCTTAATCTATAGTGGCATATATGGATATATGATCCGTAAAGATTGTCGTACACGATCAGTTTTACCTCCAGTTTCGCCAGACCGGACTTAGCCATGTGGTGTATGGATGTACAACCCCACAAAGATCTGAAGCACAATCACTTATTTACCTGACCGGGTGGACTAAACAGATTCACCTGTTCAGTTTGATCTCCCCGTGCACGCAGGGCCTTTACCGAGACGGGCGTGCGATTTCAAACTTAATTAAAGAAAATTACAAAATCTTTTTCGTTTTCTTTTTACCCTACCTGCCTACATGTCGATTTCAAAATTATAATTTGCAAAAAACGGATCCAAAATTATGTGTTCGTTTTTTTATGACAGGCGTAAATAATGACGGCTGTCAATGTTTTTTTATTGATATTTTGGAAAGCTGTTTTTTGGGTTAATGCTTTTTGAGGTGCATACAAAAACGAAAACCGGCCAAGTGCGAGTTGAACTCGCGCACGAAGGGTTCCGTACCATTATCACAACTAACTATTGGGTACGAAACCCTAAAATGAACGCTGGACCAACCAATCCGTGATGGCAACGCAAACGTTAAAATTTATTTTATTACTAGCGCAAGTCTAGAGGGTTGTTCTATAGGCCTAGGCGAACAACTTTTGTTCTACCTACGACTTTTGGCAATTCAAAGTAGTAATTCGAAAATTTTTGGGACAAATCGTGAAAAATGGACAGCGCAGTGTCAGTAATAGGGTCCCGCTTTTACTCCTTGGGCACGGAACCCCAAACACCCGCCGGACAAAAAAAGCTCAGTGTGAGATTCAAAATCTAGGCTTTTTGAATAAGAATGACTAATATATATCAAAATGGGTGTAGCATTTTTATGACCCACACTACTTATATGTATTACTAGGTTAGGTCAGCTGGTCTTTTTGATTTTATTCATTTTCTAGCTGCGCCTCGCGGTTTCACCCGCATAAGTCTCGATCCCGCGGGTATATCGGTGTAGAAAGTAACCTATGTGAAATTTTAGGTCTCCAGCTATCTATAATCTAAGTTTCATGACAATCGGTTCCGTAGTTTTTACGTGAAGGAGTAAAAAGCAACTCGTTTACTTTCACACAAACTTAGAAATATCCGATAAATTATTAATTAACTAATTATTAAAATAGGTATACTTTTTATCCTGATATTTCTCAGTCCCAAGTCTGCTGTCATAATCATGTTTATTGAGAGTGTCGATAAAACAGTAATTGTCATATTTGTGACGTGTATTTGACATAATTGCATTTGCATGTCCATATTTTGTCTACCAAATGTGGCAAATACACGTCAAATATGACAATTACATGCATAGCATACTTGGGATCTACAGCTATCTTCATTCAAGTTTCATCGCAATCGATTCAGTAGTTTTTACGTGAAGGAGTACCTAACAAGCATACCTATTCGTTTACTTACTAACAGACAAACTATTACATTTACAATATTAGTAGTATAGATGTGACGTCTCTACTGCGAGCTATGTACGTCACAAGGACGATTCATATCACTTTTTATAAGACAGAAGAAACTTTCGAAACGCAAATTCAAGCTCGAATTTTAGCTTTTATAATTTATTGCATTTTGCAAAAGTTTCGTTCTATATAGGCTAAAAAGTTGTATCACAAAACCTTATACGCAAAAAATCAAAAGCTTCGAAGTTAGCGAAAGTTTTTAAGCATTGTTTTATTTTCCTATAGAATGGTTTTTAGGGTTCCGTACCTACCTCAAAGCAAACAACGGAACCCTTACAAGATCACTTTACTAATAGTACCTAATATAAGCAGGCAGATTCAAGATATACAAAAAATAAAGTTTTTTTGCCGAATTTCGTCAATTTTCTTTACTTTTCTTTAGCTATCTTACAGGTATTTTCTAGCTTATAATATTGAAAAACTTTTTTAGGCAAAACGTCAAAAATATAATAATATGTTTTATGAAAACTCACGTTTAGCACTTTAGCGCGAACTTTTCGCGGGTTAAACGCGTACATACCTACACAAAAGTAAGCAGTAGGTTTTATATTTACATTTGCCCCGGGTTTTATCCGCGTAGGTACCTAATGTTATTTTTAAATTCTCTTACGTTTTGACTATATTACAATAGTCTTGGTCGCGAGAAGACTAAAGAAGTACCTACAAATCGTGTAAGTTTAAAAAGTTTAGTAGTCTATGAATATTGGTAAAGAAAATCTTTAGTTCCAAAACTTGCGATATCCAATGCTCAGTTTTTCTAACTTACCAAGGTCCCAAGATAGCTGTGCCCAATTTCGTCTTCCGAAGTCTCTCCGGAGACCAGGGTCTGCGTGTTCCTCCATTTTACCATGATGTTGGATGACACAACACTACCACAGCACAAACTTCATGTAACCACTTCTAAGTCTGCAGTTTAGTGATGTGCTTAAATGATCAGATCATTCGGAAATATCGATAAGTTATTTCGTCTGTGCGCGTTTTCTCTACAAAGTACATTGATAAATGGTGCCAAAAATTATGACATTTAAAATATAGGTAGGTTATGTTTTTTTATGACATGATCGATAAAAAAGGTGATTTTATAAACGTTTTATGGTACTCTGGTCGTGATAATAAGTTATAGGTAAGAGTCATTTGATTCGATATTTCCATAAAAATGCAAAAATCCCCGACCACAATTGAATTAATTAAAATTACAATAAATTATTTGTTTATTTAGAAATCTTATCGGTCTAACCGGATTCCATCTAATATTTTATTACTAACATAACTCTCTTTAAAACTCATTTAAAAAAACGAAATCAAAATCAGTTGATTATATTTATCAGGGCTCAAAATTAAATGTGACGGATACAGCCCAATGTAAGACGGGAGTTTTTTCTCCAGGAATATCAAATCCATAGAAGTGGACTGGTCTCTATTAGAGACTAGAAGGAGAGAGGTCGCCTGATAGTGATCTATTTCAAACTCGTCTCTGACGGACGAGACGAGCCAGTTCCAAACGTCAAACTGTTCAGGAATTACTCTTACACCCATAAAAAATATGGATCAAAATTCGAACTTCGTTGTTAGAATACCCACCATCTACGCTAGGTAATCTAAGATCAAATCATTCGAAAGAGAATTAGTTATTCGAAATCAAAAACGAGATTTTCTATTTAATCTATTTACGTAAATAAAATTCTAAGTCCTGACTGTCCTAGAGACATGAAATTTGGTGAGTCTGTTCTTTATGGTGTGTATGAATCCACAAAGAAAGGGATTTTGGAAAATCCCGCGGTGCTGGGACTTACGGGGAAACAGCAGGACTCTTGAAACTTTTAAAATGCCAGACTTGTTACACTTTACTTAGATATTATTAACTTTTAAAATACCTATATCCAATTTACATACACTTATGAAAAACTCTAGGTACCTAATATCAAGTTAAGAACGCAAATGATTCTAGTTCCAAAGAGATTTCATCCCAATTTGTGGTTTCAATAAAAAATACATTAAAATATTTATAATTTATGTGCTCTTATTTCGTCGAAGGATTTACATTTTTTTTTATTACAATCAACGTTTTTGGTATATGTACCGATTTAAAACCGGTTCCTCCGACTTTAATAAATTATCCAAATATTCTTTTTAGGGTTTTTTTTTATTATGATCAACTTTGGTCCTCTCTTACGATAAATTCAATCGTAAACAATAATCCTAACTCTATATTACACTGCAAAACCAGACAATTACTTTTCGTTACATCCTCAAAGTAAAATTCACTTTTATCAGTCACGTTTACGGTCCAAATCCGTTCGTCTTTCAAAGTTTTTTTTCGAAAATATATTTTTTAAATTCGCGATTTTTGAATGTCCTTTTTGCGGTTTGTCCGTCCGACCGGCCGGTCCAGGTAGACTGAACTAATCGTCTAACTAAAGAGATATTAAAGACCAACTCCCGCGCATGTTCCGACGCTGAAACACTGAAAATTAAGGCGGCGTTCATAATGGAGTGACGACCGGACCAACACTTTATTTAACAAGTTTGACGCTTATTTTTTTTTTTTTTGTTTAAATTTGTTTTTTTTTGTGTATCAAAAATTTAGTCGCAAAGAATTTTGGAAAGCTTTTTTAAATTTTAGATTTATTTTTCTCTGTAAAAACCTTTTATAGATGGAATTTGTTTTTAAAACTTATTGTCGTAATTAATGAACGTACAAAAATTAAATGTCCAAGTGTTTTGGAAGGTAATAATAATATAGTTCTTTAACTGTTTAGGTCAAATGGGCAAAATTATTGGGAATCGAAAATTCCTAAAAATTAAAAACTTTTCTGGGAACAGGATACCGCGGATACTGTGCGAAGGGGAGATGAGACAGAAAAAGAGAGAAGAGAGAGTAACTGTAACCAGATGTTGTAGATAAAATCTTATCAGGTAAGGAAACTAATGAGATTGATCATAATAATGGATACATTATTAATTGCATAAATAAATCCTATTGTCTATGAATGAGGCAACAGTGGAGTATCTACGATAGGTATTTCTTATGTCCATAAAATATATTCTATGTCAAAACAGTAAATAAGATTACTTCCGTTTTATGCAACTACATCCATACTTTGTACCACAAGATACCATTTCACCTACAAAGCGTCAGTTGTCACGCATCCACATTTTAGTGAACTGAGGGTCTTAGGTAGTAATAAAATGAACCAAAATTTAATTGCAACATTATTTCATTATCATTTCGACGGATGATGATGATTTTGACGTATGTCAAACAACATTTGTCATTTTTCTGTAAAATAATTAGAGAATAAGTAGGTACCGTTTTTTATACATTTTTGAGTCAATAAAGTTTCGTTTGCAGTACAGTTAAAAGTTATAGTTTCATTTTTAAAGCATTGTTTGCAATTGCAATGATGTTGAAATGAAATTTTGGACAATTCTATTACAGGAGTTTTAAAAATGGCGGGATGCCGCAGACAACTAATGTGCACCATCAAGCGACGTAAAACTGCTTTCTTCCGACACCTACAGCTCTCTGTAGGTGTCGGAAGAAATTATATTGCGCGCCTCTGCGCGCAATATAATTTTTCCAAGGCTTTTACTGGATGGAAAGATACAGGGCAAGAGGGCCCAGAGTAGACAGAGGCGGACGTTTTCGACGACTTAAAAGACTGGACTGGCCTCAACTACCAACAACTCAAAGCTGCAGCAAAAGATCGGAAATATTTTCATCAATTGACCGCCGACCTTCCTTTGAAGATGGCCCGGATGATGATGATGATTACAGGAATAAATTAGGAGGAACTCTTTACTCGTGGGTATTTCCCTGACGAGGACTCTGATCATTTTGATCACGCAATCGAAGACACTGGGACTTTAGTCCCAGCGTCTTTGCTTGCCTATCTGTCTGCCTGCTTCGGCACACGATATGAAACTAAAATAAATATTTGACAACATACTGTTCTAGACGTAACCTAACGAACATTCAAGTTCATTTACAGGACAATCATCTCGATCCATTCGTTCCCTCATAATATTATGCGTAGTACTCGTTGTGGACACGCGTTTTCTAGTAACGCCCGCACGATTAGAGGCAAGATATGAATAAGATGGAGGATTTACACATATTCTAAGTATTTAAAGACAAAATACTAAGACGCCATCTTAATTTTTCAGTGAATCTTATTTTTCCAAATGTGGGAAACGCTTTTGAAATAAAATGAAAGTAATATTTGATTGCACTCTTGCCCCATTTTCGATAATACGAAACTGTTTTTCATATAACAATAAATTGTTTTTCATATAACACAGGACTTGACTCTACAAATTCTAAACACGAGACCATGCCCTAGCCGCGTTTCATCGGAATGGCAATGCAGGGGGTGCACAATTTTAAAATCCATTTTTTCAAAAACCTAAAAAGAAACTTCATCAAATTTATATTAGTTGTGTCGCCTTAACCAATATGGACGATCTACATTGCCACACCTTATTACCAGAGTTTGTATTAGCACTTAGAGTGTCCTCGGCTATCGATAATGTTAACATTTATCGAGTAGCCCAGCACTAATGTGGCGTTAATTGAAGCGATTCGGGAATGACGATCGACTCACGTGATTGTCGATTATCGATACTCATCAGCACATCACTATTTGGAAGCGGAGAACACGGTGTAAAGGGATAGGTACGACTGACTGGTTGCGGGTTTGAAACCAGCAGGGATCAATTTTTTGAATTTTTGGTCAGAAATATGTAAACCTAAGAGGAATTTCTTATTACTCTTTCTCCATACAAACGTAGTCGACTGTTTCCTCCCTGGATAAAGACATTAGAGTAAATATGTTTATGCCATAAAAACCTATATCTGCCATGACCATGTGCCTACGATTTATTTTAACCGACTTCCAAAAAAAGGAGGAGGTCCTCAATTCGTCGCATTTTTTTTGGTGTTTTTCATTTTCTAATTACTAGAGTAAAAATTAAATTTAGAAAAATTATAATATGAAAAAAATCAAAGCGTAGGGGCATGGTCATGGCTGATATAGGTTTTATGGCATAACTAACCCATATAAACATAAAATATTTTCGCTAACGTCTTTATCCAGGGAGGAAACAGTCGACTACGTTTGTAAAGTTTGTATGGAGAAACGATTAGGAAGACTTTCCCCGTAAATCAGCCTCTAAGGAAGACAGGACAGACCTTGTTTCTGCTTAATTAGCTAGATGAGCGTGCTACGTCATAGATCAATTTTTCACTTACCATCAGGTGAGATAGTGGTCAAACGCTCTTCTTTCGTGTGTAAAAAAAGCTACCTGCACATTATCAATGATTTAAAGATCTTTCGCATTTTGTCTCCACTCATCGGTCTAAGTCGTAGCGCCATGCCGACTCGTCCGTGTTGTTCACTTACCATCAGGTGAGATAGTGGTCAAACGCTCTTCTTTCGTGTGTAAAAAAAGCTACGCAGGCCGGTGCAGCCACTAAGGAAGACGGGTCAAAACTCATTGCACTGCTGTATTTCCACCCTTTTACACGTAATTACAGGTTGTTATAAAGAGGAAAGATTTGTATTTTTGTGTCTGTGTATGTTTGTAACCAATAAACTCAAAAACTACTGAGCCGATTTCAAAAAATATTTCACAATTAGAAAGCTACATTCACCCTGAGTAACATAGGCTACTTTTGATTCCAATACTCCCACGGGATCGGGACTTACGCGGGTGAAACCGCGGGACGCAGCTAGTACCTAGGAATTTGAAACAAAACACGCAATCTCCGTTTACCAATTCAGTAGTTCCCCAGAAACAAGTTTACCTGTCGCACGGGTATTGCCTAGATCTAGATATTTAGATCGCCTATGTACTTAGCCTACGTATAAACCTATTTATCTAGGTTCGGTGCGCAAGCGCTATCAATTTAACTGACAAGAAAATATTTTGAAATGCGGTCTTTGATAGCTTTTGATGACGCACAATTTTATAGGTACCTACATGGTACCTTATAGGTTTTTATATATACCTGCATGTTTATGTATAGGGGCTTTTTACAGACCATAGAGTGAAAATCGTTAAATTTGTGTACCTATTGGCAAACAGGCCAGGGCAATTTTAAAGGTTCCGTACCCAAAGGGTAAAAACAGGACCCTATTGCTGAGACTGTCCGTCTGTCTCTCTGTCGCCGAGCTGTATCTCATGAACCGTGATAGCTAGACAGTTGAAATTTTCACAGATGATGTATTCATGTAGCCGCTATAACAACAAATACTAAAAACAAATTACACAAATATTTATGGGGGGTGTGATTTACATAAAAACGCAACGATACCGCGATGTATATTTACCAGTAGCACTATAAGAGTTCGTAGCAAATAATGCTATTCCCATAATAAAATTATCCAAAATATCATTCCAACATCATTTTAATATGATTGAAGTCAATTTTTAATTTAAACTGACGTTTTTCGATAAAAAAAATATTTGGAGGATACCTTTTCCATACATTTTCGAGTCAATTAAGTTTTTATTGCACTCCAGTTGCAAGTTATAGCACAGAATACATAAACAGTAGGTAGTAATAGTTTCATTTTGACTGCATTGTTTGCAATTGCAATTATATTGAAATTTAATTTGGAACAATTAAATTACAAGAATAAGCCCCTGGATGCAAAACCTGGAGACGCAACTAGTAAATAGATAAATGTATCTTCGTTTTAGTCCTCCCAAGGACTTGTTTATAAATAACTCTGGCATGTAACTGATACTGATAACCAGCTGAAGGTTGCGCCGGCTTTTCAGCCGGTAAGGAAAATTTGAATAACATGTTCGCCTTGTTTTACGTTAAATGGTCCAGTGCGCTGCTAAGTACTTAATATAGGATCCCACCATACAACGACCTTCACCGAACTGGTTAATGGATGAAAAGTATTATTTGTTTTATATTCGACTAGCTGACCCGACAGACGTTGTCCTGTCGTTTAGTATAAAAAAATAAAATTTATCAAAATCGGTTTAGCATTTCATAAGCATTTCACCTTCTCCTGACAATAGCAAACACAACAAAAAAAGAATTATCGAAATCGGTCCAGCCGTTCACGCGTGATGTCGTGACAACGGAAAACGTTTCATTTTTATATACAGGGTGTCCGGAGGCCAGTGGATGTCCCGGCACGGGCGGCTGGCGGGGAAGGGTTGACTGCCCAGAATACGTTTTTTTTTTCTATCTCAAACGGTTCGAGCTGTACGTCACTTTTTAGTAAAAATTGAAAAATGTCTACTTTTTGCACATTTCGGGGCATCACGTCCACAGATTAAGCGATAGCATTGTTTTTTTTTTCGCCATGTGTTCACTAATATTGATGTTTGTAAATCACCTTATTTTTTTTTAATACTATAGTTAGTAACTTACAGGATGTCCCCAAAGATAGATTTAGTTTTATAAACTTTACTTTCTGCTAAGTTTGAGCATCTGTGGTGTAAAAAAAATGTATGAAACCTGTCTGGCCGACTATTGAAAAAAATTGCCTATTTCATAAGGATTCTATAACAATATTATACTAATAACTTTTTGTCATAAGTTACTAAGCTAGTGCTATGAATGTATCGAAGGTACTACCTTACATGAAAAAGTTGAAACAAGTATTCTACAAAAAAGGCCACTTATTAAGATTTAATATGTCATAATGTTACAGCAAATGCTCAAATTGTCCTCCTCTTGCTCTTATACAGGCCCTTAACCTTTTTATAAACGATGTCTTAAGGACACGCTTATAATTTTTTCTCATATTTGGTGTGCCGCTTAATAAGTGTCCTTTTTTGTACAATACTTGTTTTAATTTTTTCATGAAAGATAGTACCTTCGATGCATTCATAGCACTAGCTTAGTAACTAATGACAAAAAGTTATTAGTATAATATTGTTATAGAATCCTTATGAAATAGGCAATTTTTTTCAATAGTCGGCCAGACAGGTTTCATACATTTTTTTTACACCACAGATGCTCAAACTTAGCAGAAAGTAAAGTTTATAAGACTAAATCTATCTTTGGGGACATCCTGTAAGTTACTAACTATAGTATTAAAAAAAAATTAAGGTGATTTACAAACATCAATATTAGTGAACACATGGCGAAAAAAAAAACATTGCTATCGCTCAATCTGTAAACGTGACGCCCCGAAATGTGCAAAAAAGTAGACATTTTTCAATTTTTACTAAAAAGTGACGTACAGCTCGAACCGTTTGAGATAGAAAAAAAAAAGTATTCTGGGCAGCCAACCCTTCCCCGCCAGCCGCCCGTGCCGGGACATCCACTGGTCTCCGGACACCCTGTATATAGACTAGCTGACCCGACAGACGTTGTCCTGTCGTTTAGTATAAAAAAATAAAATTCATCAAAATCGGTTTAGCATTTTTTCTTTCATAAGAACCTTCTTCTGACAATAGCAAACACAACAAAAAAAGAATTATCGAAATCGGTCCAGCCGTTCACGCGTGATGTCGTGACAACGGAAAACGTTTCATTTTTATATATGAGAAGATTAAATATGTCAATCGATATATTGCAAATGAGTTGTCTAAAAACTTCACTCCAGATTTTTTTTAAACATGCGAATTCTCCAAAGAGAATTACCGTTTTCCATACATTTTGAGTCAATAACGTTTCGATTGCAGTTCAGTTGCAAGTTATAGAGTAAGTGTATTGTTTGCAATTGCAATGATATTAAAATGAAATTTGTAACAAGTCTTATACAGGAATAAGCCCCCAAATGACAGAAATACAGAATATTTTCTTTTTAAATAAATAGCTAACAAACCCTCTTTAAATCATCGTGAGTCTTCTCGGGACCACGGCCGGCGTGACCCGTTTGCCGTTTAACGTCGAAGTAATTAATAACAAAGATTATCTATAACGCGATCTAGACCCGTGTCTAATAATAACAAGCCCTCTTTGGAATGTATTTCTGTGAAACTTAAAACACTTTTGATTGTCTCCCGAATCGGAACACATTACATTACTTAAAACAATAAGACATTAATCAATTTGACTGAGTGCAGATCAATAATTGATCGATCAGAACAATCATTGGTTGAGTGGTTGACTGTGTACTGCTAGTCTTGATACTTACAAATTATGTTGTCGAATTTAGATGGTTAGAGTACGGGAGGTTGCGGGTTCAAGTCCCGCTGGGGGTACCTATTGAGTTTTGGCACATATTTTTCTTTCAAAATTACAATTTTTCCTGAAACTTTGGGTTTGGCCATTGAGGTTCTAACTTAAAAATTAAAAACAGCATCGCAGCGAGTTAAGATGAAGTCGATTAAAAAATAATGAGAAAAATATTTCGACGATTTCAAAAACTATCGGACTCGAAAGCACGATAATCCCCTGGTATCGAGATCTTAGAAACCCAAATCGGAGAGCACATTCTACTAAAGATCCCGAGGAATTCCTGAGACAATTGTCCCGGTATATCCCAAGCCAATCATCACGTCATCAGGTCACAGTGTCTGGGAGCTCCCACACAATCCTACGCGCACTAAAATTATCATAGTATTTCCATTCATGAGTTTATACTATCCTTATCAGTCTACGTCTTAGAACATTTTGCCTTTTTAGGGTTCCGTACCCAAAGGCTAAAAACGGGAGCCAATTACTGAGACTTCGCTGTATGTCAATCTGTCTGTCTGTCACCAGGCTGTATCTTATAAACCGTTATAGCTAGACAGTTGAAATTTTCACAGAAGATGTATTTCGGTAGCCGCTGCAACAACAAATATATACTAAATCAAAATAAAACAAATATTTAAGAGGGGCTCCCATACATCAAACGTATTTAGGTACATAAAAACGCAACGATACCGCGATGTATTTTTACCACTAGCGCCATCTAGTGAAGGAGTGATAAACTTGCGCTAGTAGTAAAATAAATTTTAACGTTTGCGTTGCGTTCACGGATTGGTTGGTCCAGTGTTCATTTTAGGGTTCCGTACCCAATTGTGGTAGTGATAGAGAACCCTTCGTGCACGAGTTCAACTCGCACTTGGCCGGTTTTTATTACTCTTACTAAGACTGTTACTGTCATTCTGTCTGTCATAGTCATGAGGCTGTAACTTATCGATGATTAACAAAGGAAATATATATTTTTAAGCATAAATACCTACTTGCACCCGGCGGGAATCGAACCCGCAACCTCCTGCATTGCAGTCAGGCCTTCGGCCGATGCGCTATAAAGGGCGTCATACGTAACATAGGTATAAGAGACGTAAAAGTAGGAAAGCGGACCCCGGGCTCTCGAGAGGGATGCAACCGGAAACATCGCTCGGATGATGATGACGTAACATACATAGGTATAAGATATGAGAGAGACACCGGGGAATCGCGTACGATAACGTGCGGTGCGGAAGATACGGCGCGGCCGTGAATGAGATCAGGCGCGGTTCCATTGTATCATACGGTACGATTTATGATTTAACTAGCTGGGTCCCGCGGTTTTACTTGGGTAAGTCTCGATCCCGTTGGAATTTTGAAAAAACCCTTTCTTATCGGATGCCTCCATCATAAACGGGGACCGTTTCGCAACAAATTGTCTACGATATCTTTGTTGTGTATCATGTATTTTGTATAAATTTGTGGCGAATAAATGATTTATATTTTCTATAAAAAGAATACATTGTTCAAACTTCAGCTCTCTACTATTAGCGGTTAAGGCTGTGTTTATTTATTGTTATTTTATTTAATTCGTTTTATTGAAATCGGTCAATAGGACAACTTTTTTGTATAAGCACTTGGCTAAAATGTGCCAAGGACTCAAATCGATAAGAAGTTTTAGACACCAAAATGTAGGAAGCAATGTCATTTACAAATGCTTCGAACGAAAATATTCAAAACACTTGCATCCGACAGGGGTTTACAGTTAGTTAGTTACGTTGCCCCTTAAGTAGTTAGTTCTTGCGTGAAGGAGTAACAAAGCACTTAATAATCTTAAAAAAATCGCACTTGCGAATTGACTCCTGACTGAAACTCTTATTGAAATTAAACTCATTTTTCGGTTTTAATCGCGTGGTGTTCATTACTTTTAGCATTGTTTAAATTGTTTCATTCATTGATACACATCTCAGTCAATCCTGAAGAAGAGACCTTTACATCGCGAAAACAAAAGAAATATCTATAGGCCAAGCAGCAGGGAAATCACCTCTTACGTAGCCTTGCAAAAGGTGGTGTAACAAATTTTATGATTTTATGTTATTTAGCTAAGTTAGCTTGACATAAATTCAATTTCTTGACCTTGGGGCACGACGGGGTATGTCCGATATTTTGCTAATATTTAGTTTTTTGCACATATTGCCTCGATAATAAGTGATATGACAAAAGTGTCTAAGAACAGTATGTAGAAGTCAAAAACTCTTACATTCTGTACATACATGTCATTCTGTAAGTCTTACAGGTAAAAAGTTACAATCAAAAAAAGAAAATACAACATTATAGTATAAAATCAGTATATATTTCTACGACAATTGTTTTTTAATCGTTTCCATAATAAGCAACAACAAATTATTTGTGGTGGCCGCCTACAAGATGGCGCTAGTAGTACGACACGGTGTCCTAAATGGCGCTTTTAACATTTTTCTTCTTTTGATTGTAACTTTTTACCTGTAAGACTTACAGAATTGACATGTATGGACAGAATGTAGAAGTTTTTGACTTCTACATACTGTTCTTAGACACTTTTGTCATACGACTTATTATCGAGACACTATGTGCAAAAAGCATATTAAACTCAAAATATCGGACATACCCCGTCGTGCCCCAAGGTAAAGAAATTGAATTTATATCAAGCTAACTTAGCTAAATAACATAAAATCATAAAATTTGTTACACCACCTTTTGTAATGTGATTTCGCAGCTGCTTGGCCTACTATGAAACTTTCAAATAAGTAGGTACGATATAAGACAACTCATTATATGAAATGTTACCAGTTTGATGTATATATTTATATCTATATTTAGAATAGTAATTGCTATTTAAAATTCTATTTCCTCTCGTATTAATCTTATTAATACCAAAAACTGTTTTAAACTGGAAATTTATTTATAGAAAAATATTAATTGCCAATTTTTTTAATATTTTGTATTTCAATGTCACAATTTTATCATTAATAAAATATCTTTATTGTCTTAAAAAAACTAGACATCACTGCATATTAAGAAAAAACTTAGTACTTATATTATCCGTTGTCTAGTACCCATATTACAAGCCTAGTTGCTTAGTTTGAGCGGTGTACCATATTTATTTATTCTCATTCAAATTTGAAACCACGCAATTTCCAAACATAAGTTCCTCTCAGGGCTCGAAGGACCACTATAAAATCGTATCATATGAAACAGCAACCCGTTCCATGTCTCCTACGTATATATGTTATAGCGTCCCAAGCTATAACTAGCTAGGGTATGAAGAGATGGGTCCGCTGTTCCGTCCGGCCACCCCGGAGGGCAACCGTGCGGGATCAGTTATAGACAGATCGTGTCCCCAAACGCTAGATTCGGTTCTCTAAAGGGAGAGCTACCCCGTACCAAAGTGGTACTACCAGATTGTCCAGACTGGTACCGGAGCAATGAAGCCGCTCACCACTCGTTCCTCGGAAGAGGAGCTAACGACAACCTCGCTGGGGCCGGCAGAGAAGCCACCTACCACATATCCATGTGTGGTACCGGAGCTGTTAAAGGCACGCTCACTTCCCGGCATGGATCCACATGCCTACCATGAACCTATCATATGAAACAATAGAACCGACTTCGACTTCCCCTTGTAGCAATTACCAATTGTTTGCTCCTTCGCGCGTCCATTTAGTAGCGCGGACTGCCTCGCTGATTTGATTAGGTGATTTTGGTACTGGTTTTAGCTAAGTACAATATTTATTTATTTTATGTATTCATAGCGGTCCAAATTTGGAATCACTCAATTTCCAAACACAAGTTCCTCTATGGGCTCGAAGGACCACTATAAAATCGTATCGTATGAAACAATGGAACCGTGCTTCGACTTCCCCTTGTAGCAATTACCCATTATGTTTGCTCCTTCGCGCGTCCAGTTAGTAGGACTGCCTCGCTGATTTGATTAGGTGAAACTTGAGAAGTCTCGTTCATGCGATAGCCATGTGAGATTAGACTTTAGATTAAACTAGGTAAATTAGACTCATTTTCCGGTTTAAATCGCGTTGACTTTATTATTTTTCGCATTTTATTCATGTTTGACGGTTTGAGATCTTTACAGATGTCTTCCTCAGGGTAGACTACCCTGAGCATTGATAAAATGCTTTAAAAAATTAAAAACAAAATTAGTTTAGATTTAATGTCCTATCGCGAAGGGAGCAGAAAATCAATGAATATTGAAAGAATGTTTTTTTTGTTTTTTTCAAAAAAAAAAAAACAGTGGTAAACACTTAAAAATAATGTTCAGAAACATTTATGTTTAATTAAGTTACATTTTCCCGGGTCTTAATCGCGTATAATTATTTATTTTCTTACCTCGACGTTTCAACCGTTGGAGTTTGCGTCGTTGCTTGCTAGCGAGCGGTCGTGCATATTAATCGTATCGGAGAAAATTTTAACTACCCGCGATGGCCGTTAAAAAGTGTTCGAAGTGTAATAAAAATATTACTAAAACAAAACCTGGATTAACCTGTAGTAGATGCAACAAAATAGTACATGCTGACACTAATTGTGTAAATCTGTCGAAAAACCAACTAAGTTCACTACGGAATTCTACTGGAATCGAGTGGAGCTGCGATGACTGCCTACAAAACCTCTCGCGACGGTCCTCCTACCTAATTCCAGATGATGATGATGAAGTGGATTCCGAGGATGGATCCAGTGCTACTGTTCAAGCTCTGAATACCAAGAAGCTCGTCAAAGATATTAGCAAGGAGCTAAAGAAGACTTTCAGAGAAGAGATCGGACATCTAGAAAACTCACTTGAGTTCTTAAGCGATCAGATTACAACTATGCAGCAGTCCATAAGAAACCAAGAGAGTACCATCAAAAAGCTAGAGAATAAAAACGAAGATCTAGTGAACAAGACCAAAAATCTTGAGCTACGTGTTACTGTGCTGGAGCAGGGATTGAAAGTTTCTGAACAGAAATCTTTAACCAACTCGGTGGAGATAGCCGGTATGCCTGATATCCCCCTCAAAGAAGTCACGATAACAGTCCAGAAGGTAGCTTCGATATTGGATCTGAGCGAACAAGACGTGCTTACAGCTCAGAAAATGCCGGGTACGAAGGACAAACCTGGGCCGATCCTGGTCGAGCTTAAAGCTGCATCGATTCGCAAGCAGTGGGTAGACACTGGTAAAGAAAAGTGTCTTGCAGTAGGAGATGTGCTGCCTGATGCCCCGAAGGAGATAGCTGAACGCCGGATTTATGTCAGGGAAGCCCTCACTAAACACTTCAAAACTCTTTTGTATAACGCGAAAATGCAGCTTAATAAATCCCATAAATACATATGGTGTAGGGACGGCAAGATTCTTGTTAGAAAGGAGAATAACGAAAAGATTCATTATATTCGTTCTCAGCAAGATATCGACCAATTATCTAAACTTAAAACTAACTTAATACCTACTTAACCTACTTACCAATTTTCATTTTATACTTACCCACTTACTTTTTATTTACTTTTTACTTATACTTGCCAACTTATAATAATACCTAAATGGATACTGATTCGCACATACATATTATACCTAACTGTATTTCTATTCAAGATTTCTTTAAAAACTTACCTCCAAAATGTCATCTTAATATCTCATGTCTACATTTAAATATTAGGTCAATGATTAAAAACTTCCCTAAGTTATTGCAACTAATTCATTCTTGTCCATTTCCGCTAGATATCATTGTACTGACAGAAGTCGGTATTTCAAACCGAATAGCACAACTGTACAATATACCTGAGTATAACATGTACACACAACTTCGTAATGGTAAGCGAGGCGGCGGCGTAATTGTTTACATTAAAAGCCACATTAAATTCACCGAAATTCAACACAAAACTAAGACATTTGAGACCGTCACAGGTATTCTAAAAACCAGCCAAATCGCAAACCAGGACGTGGTTGTCTGTGCAGTGTACAAGCCACCTAAAACAAACAAAAAGATTTTTGTACAGGAACTAGGTAATCACATATCCATGTATAACTCGAACAATAACTTTCTTTTAGTCGGTGACACGAATATCGATCTAAAAAAACCCGTTTCATCATACAAAGACTCGTATCTAGATGCACTCAGCGGGTGTGGGTTGACGTGCGGGGTATCTGAATACACTAGGATAGAAAAAAGATTAAACAAAACCACTAAATCTTGCATTGATCACATTTTTGCTCGATTCCCCGAAAGTTACCCACACTCGGCGGTGCTGGATATTGCACTGGCCGACCACAGAGCGCTTATCTTTACTTGTATTAGCGAGGTGGCACCGGAGCGTATACAGGGTGTTTGTAAGAAAGTAGATCGCGACTTGCTTTGCGAAGAATTGAAAAAGGTTAATTGGCTCAGTTCAAATGACATGCGTTGCCCTAATAAAATTTACGAGCTTATTTATACATCTTTTCAAAATGCACTTAGAACGGCTACTATAGAAAAAAGAACTTTTAGGCATGTTAATAGGAAAGTTACATTTAACTGGATAAATGATAATATAAATAGGTTATGTGACAAACGAAATAGACTTTTTAACGCGTGGAAAAATAACTCCAATGATCAGGAATTAAGATTAAGATACAATAAAATTCGCAATAGGGTCCACAAAATTATAGAAAAAAAGAGAAATTCATATTACGTAAAGATTATTAATGACAACTTTAACAATACAAAAAAAGTCTACCAAATTGTTAACCAAATGATGGGAAGAATTACTTCATCAATAGATTCTGTAATATTAAAAGCGTTTGACTTACAGGGGTTATCGGTTAAAGATATAACAGATAACTTTGCATCTAGCCTTGAAAATGCAGTAAAGGATATAGTTCCCAACTGCAGCTTAAAACTCTTAGATCCTAATACATACAACAACACTACTGATAAGAGTATGTTGTTCAAAAAAGCTTCTAAAAATAAAATACATAAAATTATTAATACATTAAACTCTAATAAATCTCCAGGCATTGACAATATCAAAATTTCAGATATAAAATTGGTAGCCGAAGATGTATCGGTTGCTTTTGCTAATCTTATTAACACTAGTGTTTCTTGTGGATTGTATCCTGATGAACTGAAGGTAGGGTGTGTCAGACCGGTTCACAAAAAAGGTGCCAAGAATGATTATATGAACTATCGTCCCATAACATTGCTCTCATCTGTCGACAAAATAGTGGAGAAATACGTGAGTGAAGAAATACATTACTTTTATAGGAAACACGGTGTCATAACCCAGAACCAGTACGGGTTTCAAACGGGAAAAAGCACCGCCGAACTATTGTCAAAATTCACTGATGAAATCAACACTTACCTTAATGACAGGAAGCAAGTACTGGTTTTGTTTATTGATTTTTCACGAGCGTTTGACACTTTAGACCACAAGGAGTTGATTAAGAAGCTCGACAACTCTGGTGTACGTGGTCCACTCCTCCAATGGTGCGTAAACTACCTCCAGAATCGTAAATTTACAGTAAAGGTCAATGACACGCATAGTGACTATAAAACGGTGACTGAAGGAACGGCTCAAGGTTCGGTCCTCGGGCCCCTTCATTTTCTCTCGTATGTGAATAGCATGTCTAATTGTTTCAAGTTCTGCACTTGTTATCAATTTGCTGACGATACTTGTCTGTTATCAGCAGATAAAGACCCACAAAAAGCGAGCGAACGTCTGCAATCCGATTTTAATCTGCTCTTAAAATGGTGTCACGACGCAGGACTGGTGTTAAATGCAGATAAGACCAAACTTTTACGAATAAAGTCTCCATATCTTAGACATTCTCCATATAATGATGTGGTTGCACACAATCACCGCTGTTTACACACCAATAACTCACACGCTTGCAATTGCCCTTGTATAGAGAATGTCGATAGTCAAAAGTATCTAGGCTTAATTATTGATAGCAAAATGAACTGGGGCCAACATATTGAGCATGTCTGTGATAAGCTTAGACAATTCCTAGCTAATATAATTATTTTAAAGGACCGTATTCCGTTTAGAGTTAAGCTGATGTTATATAATTCTCTGGCTGAATCTTATATCCAATATGGATTAAGTAGTTATGGTCGGACCTATAGTACTTATATAAGCGATATATTTAATCTCCAACGTAGAATCCTTCGTATTATAGTGTCCACGAACATCAAGCAACAATTTTATGACGATGATGACGGTCTTTTTAACTATTGTAAAATCATACCTGTAGAAACACAATTAAAATATTTGCTTCTCAAACAACACTTTTTCAACCAGGAATATAGGTACGAACGAATATACAAACACCCTGTACAAACGCGAGCTGCGGCTCGGAACCAGTTTGAGCTACGTACGATGAGCGGCGCGAACAATACCTATGGCAGGCGAACGAGTGGCTACCTGATTCCTCGGCTCATAAATGAACTACCCCCGAGTATGCGTAATATTAATGACATGAAACCCAATAGCATAAAATCTAAACTTAAATCCTATTTTTTAGAACAACTAACGACGTAGATTAAGGTAACATTTTTATAAACCTCATTGGTTTTTTAATGTTATTTAGTTTAAATTTTGTATAATTTTGTTTTTTTCCGTTAAATAAATAAAAAAAAAAAAAAAAAAAAACCATGTTACAATGGTCTTGGTCGCAAGGGGACACCCCTCGACGTATGTTAACAAATCGTGTGAATTTAAAAAGTTTATGTTTAACTAGGTAACTTATTATAATTTGTTTTTCAAGTTAATAGAGCATTAATAAGTGTAAGTAGCTGTTAAACTCAAGATCCCTGTCGAATACAAAGAACAATATTAATCACGAGCAGACATACCCATGGGAACCGTGTATCCCCGGCATAGAATAGGGTTACCCCATTTCATACCGTGGGTGTCGTAAAAGGCGACTAAGGGATCTGATCTTGCTACTCAAACCTTAAGTTGTCCCCGCGCGGTGGCGGATAAACTCCATGATCCCTAAGAGGGTTGGTGTCAGGCAGGCGGCCGGCCGTAAAAACATTGCCAAATCTAATTGCAGAAGGTATGGTCAATGATGACTAACATACTGCGCCGACCCCAAATAAAAAAAAACCATTTGGGGTTTAGCGGACCCTGGGCTACCGAGAGGGATGCAACCGGGAACATCGCTCGGATGAGAAAAAGAAGACATACCCATGGGAACAGAACATACTCGTAATAATAGGCGAGACAATCCCCCTTACTTAGAAACGATGACTAAGTTTATGTAACGTTTGTCTCTTACTGTGACATGAAGTTTCAAGGTTAACAGACAGAGACAAACGTTACATAAATATAGTCATCGTTTATAAGTAAGGAGGTAAGAGTTTATCTAGTTATGTTAATATCTATTGATAAATTTTAAAAAAAATATCTGTCAAACTTATACAAATACGATTTGTTATGTTATGTAATTAATAATTGATTTAAAGCATTTCGAATTTAAAACAATATACGAGTATTCGCATGTTTTAAGAAAATCAATTACCAATTGAAATTCATATACGGTTTAAGAGTATGAATAAAAATCCTTGAAAACTATGTAAAAAATTTGCAGACAATAATACTAAATTTTATTTTAAAATTTAAAATCATTTGCTTAGGTACGGTATCTATCTACTGAAACGTAAATCACATAAAAATGACTTGTAAGAGTTTAAATATTAAAGTCTCAGTAAAGAAAAAAAAAACGAAAATGAAAGAAATTATAAAAAAAATAAAGGAAAAATACATCTACAAAAGCACAACGCACGGCCGACACTGACTGGGATTCGAACCAGGAATCGTTTCTCAATCCGGGAGAAACGACCTGAAATCCACTCTAATAACTGTTATTAATTAAGAACCTATTTGACGCTAGTATTATACTTGGATCTATGAAGTAGCGATATTTTTTTCTTTCGACCAAAAATTTTAGGTACCTAAGAAACGATATTTTTTTTAAATAAATAAAATAGGCTAATATGGTGTTAATTTCAGTACAGCGAGGATCACAAAAAGCACATCAAATTTGATTATTTTTTTAAAACTTTACTTAAACAAAACTGCATTGTGCACTAAAATCAATTGAACACAGTCCGGCACAAGTAATAATCACGTCAAACAAACTGATCTTTTGAGAGCAAAACAATGCAGTAAATAATTACAATAACAACGCCTATATACTGAGATACTTATGTACTCGTTATGTATAGTATATACGTCTCAAGTCACGAGGGAAATATCAGAAATAGATTACAAAAGGGGTAAGTGTACTAATTAATATTGGAACTGATTGATGGGTCTTTGACTATTAGAACAGGCCGATAACGGCACAAACTGCCGGATACGGTTTTACCACGATAGAGTAGGTATGTATTAAAAAAAACCGGCCGAGTGCGAATTGGACTCACACACGAAGGGTTCCGTACCGTATCACAATTGGTACGGAACCCTTATATGAACACTGGACCAACCAATCTGTGAACGCAACGCGAACGTTAAATTTATTTTACTACTGGCCCCAGTCTATCATTCATTCATTATATTACTAGATGGCGCTAGTGGTAAAAATACATCGAGGTACATTTTTGACATAAAAACGTAACGATTTTATGTCAAAAATAACGTTTGTTGCATGGGAGCCCCTTAAATATTTGTTTTATTTTATTTTCAGTATACTTTGTCAAAGCAGCTATAGAAGTATAAGCCGCGCAAGTTGATATTGCGATTGGCGGCCATCTAGGTGACGTAGTCGACTTGCACCGTCGGTATCGTTCGCAAGGTAAATAATATAATTTATAATTATTTACCACATAACATTTTAAGAAATATTTACACATCAACAATATAATTATTATGTACTTATGGGTGTAATCATTGTTTTTTTATAAACAGCATACAAAACTAATCTTTTATGGTCCCGAAATTTCTTAGAAATATACCTATGGTCATAAACAGTCGTCTCGCTACTACAAATAAACCCATAACCCTAGCTTATTTACTTTTTATTACATTTTTTTTGCTATCTGTACTTTTGTGCAACGAATGACGTCACGCAGGTGTTATTGTGACAAGGTTCCATCGCAATATCAACTTGCGCGGCTTATATATCATCTGTGAAAATTTCAACCGTCTAGCTATTACGGTTCATGAGATGTCTGTATCTCATGAACCGTAATAGCTAGACGGTTGAAATTTGGACAGAAGAGCAGACAGACAGCGGAGTCTCAGTAATAGGGACCCGTTTTTGCCCTTTGGGTACGGAACCCTAAAAAGAAAATGTAAAATAAGAGTTGGTTTAGAACTACATATTTGAGAGTTTTGGTAATGGGCGACATCCTTTTTTTGTGATGGGAGAAATGCTTTGTTGCATCTCCGCTTTCGAGTTTTGACAGTAACAGATGGCTCCAGAGGTTTCCATCAGTCCTAATGGCACAAGAACTTCTTTCACAGGGTCACTTCTGGACTTCTAGTAGGAGTAGAATCTTAAGTTAAATTTGCTTTCTGAGGAACTATTCTGCTCATAATTTCGAAGATTATCATCACTTCCTCATCCAATTTTAGACTTATTGGACTACCCTTGCGGTACCTACCTATTCTCTTTTCAACAAAAAAAAGAAATCATCACAATCGGCCGACCCGTCTTCGGCATACACCCATATCTAAAACAAATGCGAACACAACCGAATTGAGAACCTCCTCCTTTTATTTGAAGTCGGTGAAAAATACATGGTTTGGCAAAGCAGGCCGTAAATGTCTAAAAAAATAATAAAATTCAAAACATAACATCCTCATATTATATTTTTATCTAGGCCATCATCATATAATAACATAAATCGGATAGGTACTTTAATGTTGACTAACAGTTTTCCCCGTTGATTAAAATTATAAATTCGTACAGACAGACGTTATCTTCTACCATTGATCAGTTTTGTTGTAGTTTGAAATTAAACTCATTTTTCGGTTTTAATCTGAATATGAACGTTTAAATATTTAACATAGAGAAAGTGTCTGGTCTTGGTATGGACTATGGACCAGCAGTGGAACTGAATAACACTATGAACGGACATATGGACAAGGTAAATAGTGGCAGGTGGCATTTAACAATAGGGGTTCCGTGACCAAAGGGTAAAAACTGGACAGTCCGTCTGTCACCAGACTGCATCTCATAAACCGTGAAAGCTAGAGAGTTGATATTATCACAGAAGATGTATTTCTGTAGACGCTATAACAACAAATAAAAACAAAATCATACTTAACTGACTGACTGTGACAGATCCTTGCCACTTCCACTAATGCCCTTAGGCCGATTGGGTGGCGACAAGCCGCACGCGCAGCGACCATTCCAAACATTGGAAAGAAGGGGAAAGTAAAACAAGCATAATTAGCCCAAAAGACATTTAAAAAGAAAGAACAAAAAAACCGGTCAAGTGCGAGTCGGACTCGCGCACGAAGGTACCATTATCTTTACAACAGGTTTTGTTTTAAAGGGTAAATTGCGATTCACGGTTTATGACGTATTAAAAAAAAACTACTAGCTAGATCTCTTTCAAACCAATTTTCGTTGGAAGTTTGCATGGTAATGTAAATCATATATTTTTTTTAGTTTTATCATTCTCTTATTTTAGAAGTAACAGTTTCAACGTTTCCAAGTTTCAACAGTATAGTTCTTATACTTTCGGAGAAAAGTGGCTGTGACATACGGACGGACGGACAGACAGACAGACAGACATGACGAATCTATAAGGGTTCCATTTTTTGCCATTTGGCTACAGAACCCTTAAAACCCGTCATCAGCAACAGTTCAACTTGACATTTGAATCCCAATTAAATATTGATTGCATCAAAATTCTTGAACTACATACGGTTCGGCTGCACAAAGTGCACTAGCAAAGCGAGTGACATGACGTTACTGTTACGAAATCGAGCCACTTGCTACCACTTCCTACTAATGGCGTACCTAGACTGGTTTTAGAATTAGTTGTTCCGGTCCAGGCTGACTAAATTGCAGACATATTTATTAGGTTAAGTTTAGGAGGAGCTCATCGGCCTAGCTGAACCTGCCGATCTTGAACGGTCGTGGGTAGGGTTACCAGATCTCCGGATTTGTCCTGAGATCTCAGGATTTTTGGACATTTCTCAGGATTGCGGCCGGATTTCGTAAATCTCTTAAAATCACAGGATTTTTAGAATTTTCATCAAAAAACCAACCAAATTAAAGATTTTTTTACTAAAAAGTTGAACAAACTAAATATACCTAATCATCATTTGGTAATAATTGCAAGTTTAAAATTACCACTTATTTAGGTATCTTACTGTGCCTGCGACTTCGCCACCGCTTTTTGAAAACCTACCTATTGCTATCGCTGTGCAAAAGTCTACCTAAACATAAGGACCAGAGAAGTATTGTTGCTGAGCCGAAGATAATCATGGCAGAGTCTGTTTAAGTATGGATTATGCACAGCGTTAGATAACTTGTTGCATGCTTATTCGCATTATTATAAGTAGCTTTTATTGAAAAAAAAAAAAAACTAAATAAGCTCTCTCCTCGAGGGAAAACGGCCCGATTATAAATAAGTAGGCATGGGAAAAAAAACAAAGTGTAAAAAATCTCAGGATTTTTTGGTGGAAATCAGGACTTTTGATTTTTAGGGTTCCGTACCCAAAGGGTAAAAACGGGACCCTATTACTGAGACTTCGCTGTCTGTCTGTCTGTCTGTCTGTCTGTCTGTCTGTCTGTCCGTCCGTCCGTCTGTCACCAGGCTGTATCTCATGAACCGTAATAGCTAGACGGTTGAAATTTTCACAGAAGATGTATTTCGGTTGCCGCTACAACAACAAATACTAAAAACAAAATAAAACAAATATTTAAGAGGGGCTCCCATACAACAAACGTGTTTCAAAAACTACAAGGGAATCGAGTAGGTCGTGGAATTCAAAATGGCCGCCCTGTCTGTCAAATATACCAGTCTGCCTTCACTTACCAAAGAGTTTTATATAAGTTTCAGATTTTCTTTGTGCCAAAGTTTTTTTTTTTTTCTTCTTTTTTTGAGTAGTGTGGTCGTATGAAGGGAGTAAGGATCGAAGCTAAATATTTCACATTTTCCTATCAAATTTAGAAATTGGATGCAAATCATTTTAGGGTTCCGTACCCAAATGTCATAGTGGTACGGAACCCTTCGTGCGCGAGTGTCGCGCTTGCCCGGTTTTTTTTCATCTGGTAACGCTACTCGTGGGGGATAATGGGGCAATGCTTGGCGCGGTCATTACTTGGATGGGTCACAGATAATTTGTGTGGTAAAAAGATACTTTCTCGAGCTCCTCCGTGCTTCAGAAGGCACGTTAAGCAGTTGGTCCCGGTTGTTATCTCTGATAGCAGTCGTTAGGTCAAGTTAGACACATTATTTGTTTCTACTATGATAACGCCTACTAAATTGTTGTCTACCTGAACCTATTGGTCGGAAATATGAAGCACTATCCCTTACCTCAACATTTAACGGAAATTATAGCAGTACCTACCTATCCGAGATAAGATAGTGAAAAATATTAAAATAATTACCAATAATATTTAGAAACGGGGTATTTACCATGCACCTAAGTTTAAAATCGTATTTTATAATAATTGTACGTAGGTACAGTCGTCATCAAAAGTTTATGACCAAATTCAGATTTTAAAATCGATAATTGTTGTAAGTTGTAAGACAGGACAGACTTACTGAACATAACTCTCTTATCTTCTCTTTTATTATTATTTATCATATATTTTATATAGGTATTTTTTATTTATTACGTACCTACACCAACGGTAAAGTAAACTATAGCTAATACAGAAAACACATTATATTTTTATTTTTATATTCAATTATCGAACTAATATTTATTTTAAACTAGCTGCGCCCCGCGGTTTCACTTGCGAAAGTCCCGCGGGAATATCGGGATAAAAAGTAGCCTATGTGTTATTCTAGGTCTCCAGCTATATATTATTCTATATTCCTAGATAGCTGGAGACCTAGAATAACACATATAAGTTTCATCGCAATCGGTTCAGTAGTTTTTGCGTAAAAGTAACAAAGTCACATGCATACACACTTTCGCGTTTATAATATTAGTAGGAAGAGAAAGTTTGTGTGTGTGTGTGTAATGAAGTAAACGAGTTATGTTTGTTACTACTTCACGCAAAAACAACTACTAATTTATACTAAAATATTATAAAGAGGAAAGATTTGTATTTTTGTATGTTTAGGCATAATGAATAAACTCAAAAACTACTAGACCGATTTCAAAAACATAATATATATTTTATGCAGTAATCATGTCTTGTGATTTACATTGTCCCATAATTCGACTTTTGTCGCCGACTGTACAAGTCAGGAAAAACAAGATTCAGGCTACTGATACAGTGGCCGCATGTTTGTTCAACAAACACTGCATTTAAAAATAAAATAACTAACATTTTTTCAGCGCGTGTGAAATAAGTGCAATTAAAAGTAGCGATAACATTGATAATTATTTTGTTCACGCCTACCTAACTGCCGACTTACAACTTTTGTCTCTTCTATATTACAAGCGACGCACTGTGACTTCACATGGGTTTGTACTTATTAAGTATTAGGATTTTTCTATAAATTATAGTTGAAACCGCTACAAAATTTCACCTATACAATACAACACAAATACAATACTTCTTTTGTCTCCTAAATAAATTTGTATTAGAAAAGGACGAACAGTCCTTTTCTAATACAAATTTATTTAGGATAATACCCGCACGAGGCAAAATCTGAATCGCGGGTAACCGAACACAAAATAATGTTTTAAAAATAATATAAATTGACGCAACACAGGACTAACACTCTTATTTATAGACAATTCTAAGTAATTACCTGTCTAAGTAATGTGCCTTTTTTTGCGAAGCCCTAACTAGGCTTTGGGTTCTAGGGAGCCCTAGGGCTCAATGGAACACACTTCGGGTATTGCTGACTAGGTGAACCAAGATCTATCGATCAAACAGTTGAATTCTCGAACAAAGAAGATTTTGCTTAGAACTGCTTACCTATTATAGTTTCGTCAAATCCAGCCTAAATTGGATAAAACGAGTCTACGTAACTAATCTTACGTAGATGTTGATAATACAGGAACTAAGAGATAAAACACTTTTATTACGCGTACTACTATAGAGAGTACTTCCAGAGACATTTAAATGATTCGTAAACAAAGCATTCTACGAAATGAAAAAAAAAAATGAGAAATGCATCATCGAAAATCGAATCGGGCTCGAACCCTGTCACGGGAGATTTTTTTATTTTTCCACAATTTACACTCCTTGTAAAATATTTCTAGTAGGTAATAAATGTTTTTAAGTTATACTACGGAGGGCTTGCGCTAGGCTGGTTTAAAAAAATAACTTAGGGTTTGCTAACACGTTTTAATCTGCAAACTTTTTTGACACTATTGTGTCAATATTCTGCTAAACTAGAGTTAACCGATTCTACGTCAGCATATTAGCAGCAGTTAGTTTTCAACCTAGAGGTTGAAAACTAACTCCTACCTTTCAACCTAGAGGTTGAAAACTAACTGCTGCTAATATGCTGACGTTTAAGTTACATTCAAGTTCCTAAGTAATATTTGAACCAGTTCACTTACCTACTTACGGACTCACGCTTACGTATGTATTTTTAATTATTAAGAACGAATAATATTTAAAATTATATGACAAATATTTACATACCTACTACTAAAATATAGTAAATAAGTTTTGTCCTAAAAATGCCCCTGTAATATGTTTATTCTTACTTATATAATATGTAATATTGATTCTTCAGTTACCGGAAGAACTGTTCAGTCCGGAATCTGAAGAACGAATCACATTTACAAGATTGCGGTTTTTATCTGTAATCTTATCAATGTAATTGGTTCTTTAGTGGCACCTATACGATGTTATACATGGAAGAGATAGTTTTTTTTGGAGGCGCATGATGTTTTAGACTCTTATATAAATAAATAAATCCTGTGAACAACACACAGCGCCATCTAGACCCGTGGTAAGCGACTAAGCTTGTGTTACGGTGACTAGACAACGCATATAATACTTATATTTATTTTTCTTTTGTAAATACATACATATGAATAAATACATTAATTTTTCATAAAACACAACACACAAATAGAATAGGTAACAATATTAAAAGGTGAAAAACAAACAACACTAAAACTAAAACTTAAATCTAAAAAGAAAAAAACCCGTCGTCGATAACACCCTCCCGAGACATGGTCCCCAAGATGCTGGCGGCATTCCCCCTCTGAATAGCGAGACTAACTCGCTGAGACAGAAAGCCGCCAGCCCTGGGATCACGAGTCGCCTCGATGAGACGCCTCGACAACTCCTTCAAGAACAATCTTGCACTGGGGCCCCAACAACCCAAAGTCTCAAGGCCCACTGCAGTAAAAATGTAGCAGCCGGGAATATCAACATACTTTCGGCCCTTCAAAGCCTCCGCGCTAGCAGCCGCCGCACACGCCTGCACCCGGGTAGCCTGGAGATGGGACGAAGCCAAAGTATCCACGCAGGTGGCATCCTATGATTTTTCATTAATACATTAATCAATTTAGAGCGGTGTTGGTCTAGTGGTAGATACCCCGGCTTTCATTCTGAGAGTCGTGGGTTCGAATCCAGACCGACCGTGCACCAATGTCTTTTTCTTTAAGAAAAAGGTATGTGCGCTAATAACATCGCTCTTACGGTGAAGGAAAAACATCGTGAGGAAACCAAGTGTCCTAGGACTCACCACGGTCCGAAGACATGGAATATTCAGTGTTTCTATGTATGTATCAATACTTACACAATCTAAAAACCTCATGTGCCTTCAAAAATTTAGAGTGAAACTTCTGTACCTATTAATCACTAGCACTACCTATTTACCTATTTATTAACAGATGACTAAGTTATGTAATGTTTGTCTCTGTCCATCAACTTTAAAACGTCATATGACAGTAAAAGACAAAAGATACATAGTTTATGCAGCTGTTGATTAAATTTTTATGTACCTAACCCCAAACATTACATAGCTTAGTCATCTGTTTATCATAATTTATAAGTAAGGGGTAAAATGTTACCCCTGACCCTCTGAATTTGGGAACAAAAGTTATACTTACTTTAAAAAAATGTATTTTCTACAAAGTATTTTACGTCTACGAAAAGAAAAAAACACATGACTCGTTATCAGACAAGGAATTTAAAAGATATCCAACGATAAGATACGATAAGCTGCCGGTGTACTTAGATTATCCATGCAACGTCAAAACGTCAGATTGGCTAAATAATTTTCCATGTAATATGATAATGATAACTAAACAGATCAACTTCCTTATTGCGTTTTTTTTGATTTGTTAGTAATCGGATAAGCAAATTAGAATTTCTAACGCTCTAACTGCGTTTTTCGGTTTCACTTGTAGTCTTGATCATGGAAGGAAATCGGTATTTGGGACGAATGAAGAAATTTACAATACTTCACTACTAATATTAAAAAGAAGTAACATAATATAATGTAATTTGGTCTTCCGAAACAACTGAACCGATTTTGTACATAGATAACCTTTGTATTCATTTAATTAGCTCATACTATCCCATTGCTGGGCATTTGTCCAGCAAAAAGTGCAAAAGAGATAGAGACTGCTAGAGACAGCTAATTTGTCTCTAGCAGTCTGAAATGATAAAACTTAGCTAAGCTACGAGTGAGACTTAACTAATACAAAAAATCGTTTCAAAATCGGCCTAGGCGTTTACGAAAAAAACTGCGACAAACCCACTTCTTACACCCACCCCGACCGCATATTTATTATTTCCGCGGTCATAGAGGGTAAAAATGTTTTTTTAAGTGTCAAAGTAATCGAATACACTGACATTGATCATGAAAATTTGATCTTGATAACAAATCAGTTATTTTATTATCAAAGGGATAAGATTCTACTGATAGCTTACATAACACGAAAGTGTTTGATTATTTGGTAGTAGCACACCACTTGCAGTAAAAATAACCTAACCGGCCAAGTGCGAGTCGGACTCGCGCACGAAGGGTTCCGTACCATTATCTATACAACAGATTTCGTTTTGAAAGGTAAATTAATTTTGAAAGGTACGATTTATGACGTTTTAAAAAAAACTACTTACTAGATCTCGTTCAAACCAATTTTCGTTGGAAGTTTGCATAGTAATGTACATCATATACTTTTTTTAGTTTTATCATTCCATTATTTTAGAAGTTACAGGGGGGGGACCAACATTTTACTACTTTGGAAGTGTCTCTCACGCAAACTATTCAGTTTGGAAATAAATGATATTAGAAACCTCGTGTACATGTATATATTTTTTAGTTTCAGTTCTTAGTATGAGGAACCCCAAAAATTAATTATTTTTTTCTATTTTTGTGTGAAAATCTTAATGCGGTTCACAGAATACATCTTACCAAGTTTCAACAGTATAGCTCTTATGGTTTTGGAGAAAAGAGGCTGTGACATACGGACATACGGACATACGGACGGACGGACAGACGGACAGACAGACATGACGAATCTATAAGGGTTCCGTTTTTTGCCATTTGGCTACGGAACCCTAAAAAGTAAATCATGCTGATTACCGAAATGAATTAATATAACAGGAGCCGTATTTTTGAACTACTGGAATTAAAATTGTCGAAAGTTCCGCATGCTTGCTCTCGCTCGTATATTTGTGTGAGCGTGATCGCACACCCATTTATTGCCTTTCGCATACGAATGGGTTTGACGGTCCTAAAATACTACTCCTGAATTAATGTAATTATTTATTATTGCATTACTAACTGTTAACATAATTGAAATACTAGATTTTTTTTAACGATCGGCTTTTTTGTTTTATTTCGATAAACGTTGGTATCTGTTTTGATCGTCTTTTGTTTTCTAAACTACTCAACCCTACCGTACCGTACGCACCGTACTTTACCTCTATCTAGATCAGGGGTTCCCTAACTGGGGGGCGCGCCCCCCAGTTAGGGAACCCCTGTGAGGAACCCCTTTGAAGTTAGGGGGGCGCAGACATATTTCAAGGGGGGCGCGGCCCACCTGTGCAGTTAATACCTGCGATCGCTGAGAGAATGCATTCCAGACAGCTCGATACTACCAATGAAATTAATTAAAATTGACGCCTGTGAAGAACATAATATTGTTTCCTCAGTCGGCCAATATCAGCCTCTAGGCTGGCAGTGACCAAATACCTTTGATAGCGCTCGTGAGGTGACCCTCACGGGCGCTTTTAACTTTTGTAAGACTGAAAAAATTTAATGAGCCTTAAAATCCTTATTTTGAACACTTTTTTATCCTGACCTGACAATCTGGACTGGAGGACGGGGGGGCTCGGATTTTTTTTATGGTCGAAAGGGGGGCGCGACTCAAAGATCTAGATCAGTGTTAGGGAACCCCTGATCTAGATACTTCCCGTCTTCCTGTATCTACATTTAATTCGATCGTCTTTTGTTTTCTAAACTACTCTATTATACCTCTAACGTACCACTACCTTACCTCTATCTAGATACTGCCCGTCTTCCTATAATATCTTCTACATTTAATTCGATTGTCTTTTTCAGCTTAGATGGCGCTTTGTGATGTTCACAGAATGAACTTTTTAATTTATTTCCTTACTAGCTGTGCCCGCGACTTCGTCAGCGTTTTTCGGACTACCAACCCATCGCTGAGCAAAAGTCTACACTTGAACGGACGACCAGGGAAGTCTGTTGCTGAACAGAAGAGAATCATAGCAGAGTCTATTTAAGTGTAGATTTTGCACAGCGCAGCGGTAGGTAACGTGTTGCATGCTTATACGCATTACTTATAATAAGAAGTAGCCTTTATCGAAAATTCAAAAAAATCAAAACCCGACTTCGAATTAAGGACAAAACAATAAAAATAAGCTCTCCAACATACAGTGCAACTGACTTTCTGTTATGTAAGCTGAAGTTGGGAAGCTTAACTAAATGATATCTTTTTTTTACGTGGGTACTGCACCTTATGCACTGTCAGGCCACTCTCGTTGGGCTCCCTACCATAGGTTTACCCGACAACGGCGGCCTTTCCAAGCCTCATCTCTACCTCTGCCCGATAGACAATCCCTCTCCGTTTCCCCTCCCTCAGCACGGTCACGCCACCGTCTCGAGGTCCCCAAAGCCGGTGATAAAGCCCCCCCTCCCTCACCGAGTTCACCACCAGAGGCTGAGGTGATTTTTTATAGTGGTTATCTTCCATGCGGCCCCTTTCTTGCGGAAAGGACCCCCGAGCCCGCTGACGCGGGATTACGGATTAGAAGCCAGGCAAGCCCGGCTTCCCACCTCGTGCGCCTCTTAGCTTTCAGCTACTGAGTCCCCTCACAACGGCAAGGTGGACGACCATCTGGAGGGTAAAACGTAACGTCGTGTCCGGGACTCGTGACTCGAACGCGCAGCCGTCGAATCGGAAGCCATCACTCGGCTCGGTAGGCCACCGTTCCTTAAAAAGGGAATGCGCCGGTCTGTGATTCGAACGCGGAACCCTCGAATCGGAATCCACAGCTGCCATCGTGCCACGTAAACTACATGCAATCAGCATCTACTCAGTAAAACTGCCCCATTACAGCTATATTTTTTAAATCCTTTTTATTGAATTTTCGACTGCCACTAAAAATGATCAAAATTGTAACCGTAACTTTAATCACTGAAGAATTTTTGAGAAGGTGGTTTCAGGTGGTCCATCAATTTATACCTTGTTCTTAATAAGCCGATTCTATTGATGGAAGTCCAAAAATTAGTAATTTACAGCATTGCGGGATGCTACTCTGCTCATCATTCCGAAGGTTCTCATCAGATCTTCACCAACAATTTATGGGACCAACTCGGGACTCTCACTTTCCAAATAAAAAAAGAATGATCGAAATCGGACTTTATATGCCGGAGTACGGTTTGAACATATTCACATACAAACAATATGCGGGTAGAATTGAGCAGATCCTCTTTTTTTTAAAGTCGGTTAAAAACAACCATTATAAAGAATTTCCGTATGTCCGAAGGATCCGGATATATGGAGAGACAAAGGTATACGGTATTTTAGGAATTTCCTGAAAAAAAACTGGATATCCGGTTTTTTTTATTTTCGACCGGATATCCGGTTAGTCATGTATTGATTCCACACAACATACTTCTTCAATACAACATTCAAACTAACTAAGTAAAAGCAGAAAAATCACTTTATCCGGATAACCGGACAAAATATCCGGATAAAAAATAGCCTATATGTTAATCGGGACCTAAAGCTATCTGCATACCAAATTTGGTTAAAATCGGATAAGCTGTTTCTGAGATTAGCGGGCACAAAGGCACACACAAACAGACAAACAGATAAACAGACAAACAGACAAACAGACAAACAGACAAACAGACAAACAGACAAACAGACAAACAGACAACCAGAAAAACAGAAAAATAGGTTCTACTGCGTTCATAGATACCCGTACAATTTATATTTTTTTTATATCTTCCAAAAACAGACACCGCTGAGTTACGATTTTATTATATGTATAGATAAAATTTACGATAACGAGTTTTCTCAGTTTTACTATCTATTATCTACAATCTGTATCGGTTCCGGTAACTGGTTCTTAACAAAGCAGATATTTAGATACGTGTCCCAGTATAGACAGGCTATAAAATGGGAATGTAGCGCTGGGCACCCATTCTACGACTGAAATGTCTCAACTATATATACTATCAACTTGAGCTCTGGTAATTTTTTTACGCTGAGTGGAACAGTCTGCAATATTTATTATTTGTATTTGTCAGTCTCGCTCCCTCTACCATCTTGAGAGTGACAACATTTATCTTAAGTTTTGACAGATCGAAATGTCAGATTTTGGTCTGAAAATAAAAAAAATGGACAAAAAAAAAAGTGGTATGTTGTAGTTACATACTAGCTGCGCTCGACGGATTCACTCGCCTAAATCTCAACTCTTGATGCTGTGGGATATTTTAAATATGATATATTTTCTTACGTACGTATCCGACGTCATAATTTTGATTGCACATTCAAGTATAATGTATTTCTAGAAATAAATAATAAAGAATATAATTTCACAATAAAAGTCCACGTTTTATTTGTTGTAACAGTGACGTATGAGTTGCGTGACGAAACAGCTTTCCCAATTAGTCGAGCGAGCTAGATTGCTGGCTGGTTTTCATTTGAATACTAATTTTACGTACCTAAATCTAGATTTGTTTTGTGATTTAGGTACGTAAAATTAGTATTCAAATAAAAACTACTACTGTAGTAGTAGGGATTGGTCTGCAAAATCCCTCTTATTTGTGAGAATTTAATCTACATCTACACTAATATTATAATGAGGAAAGATTTGTATTTTGTGTGATGTACATAATAATATGTTTGTAATGAATAAACTCAAAAACTACTGGATCGATTTCAAAAATTCTTTCACCAATAGAAAGCTACATTCATCCTGAGTATAGTAGGCGGCAGATTAGTTGAAATAAAATGGCGGATGCGCAAAAGTCGATTTTTCATAGAAAGCGCATGTAAAATGTATTGCACGAAATTTCCCCTTCCACGACAAAACTTTTCAACTTTCGTGCCGGTCACTATAACATACATAGGCTACTTTTGATGAAACCTCGGGACGCAGTTTTACTTATTTAAACTAGCAGCGTCCCGCAGTTTTACCGACGTAAGTTCCAATCCCGTGGGAATATCGGGTTAAAGTAGCATAATTATATACATTGATTATTAATTGTGACCTACGATTGGACACATGCATCGTCCTGAAAAACAATTTCAAATTATAAAAGATTTGAAACGTTAGATTGTAGTCTAGAATTAAAAACGGGGCAAGTGCGACACTCGCGCATAAAGGGTTCCGTACCACTATCACAATTGGATATGGAACCCTAAAATGGTTTACAACAACCAATTTTTAAATTTTATAGGAAAATATGAAATATTTATCTTCGATTCTTACTCCCATCAAACGACCGAATCACTCAAAAAAAAAAACCTTGGCACAAAGAAAATCTGAAACATAGAAGAAACTCTTTGGTAAGTAAGGCAGACTGGTATATTTGACAGATAGGGCAGCCATTTTGAATTCCATGACCAACTCGATTTGTCCTCCTGTCCCTGTTCCTGTCCTTCGACTCCTTGTTATTTTTGAAACACGTTTGTTGTATGGGAGCCCCTTTTAAATAATTGTTTTATTTTGTTTTTAGTATTTGTTGTTGTAGCGGCAACCGAAATACATCTTCTGTTAAAATTTCAACCGTCTAGCTATTACGGTTCATGAGAGAAGACAGACAGCGAAGTCTCAGTAATAGGGTCCCGTTTTTACCTTTAGGTACGGAACCCTAAAAAACGTAGGTAGTATAGGTGCCATCCAGATCTACAGCTTATCAGAATCTGCATACTAATCGCAATCGGTTCAGTCTTTTTTGCGTAAAGGAGTGACAAACATAATCGTTTACTTTCTTACACACAAACTCTCTATAGTTCTATTCAATAGTTCTATCTATACGATCCGGTTATAATCCTTGGCTGTCACTGAAATGAAACTATACAAGTACGCTGGAATTGCTACCATACAAAAACACATGAGATCTTTGTGCCGAATTGATTTGCGCCATGTTGCGCTATTGTCGCGCGTTTTCTATTGAAAGTGATGGTATGGAAAACGCACGACAATAGCGCAACATGGCGCAGATCAAATAGGCACAAAATTCAGTGCGAGACCTCCTGTCGATATAATTCAGGTCAGTGTTGGCTGCATTTTATAGAGCAGAGAGGGATAATCGCCGGCCTGGTGTCCATTTCATAGTTTGCCAGTAAAATAAGTAGTTATTGGTGCGGACCTCTACGTGTTGGCTTTGGCTCCACGCACGCTTCCAAAGGTCCGGTGCTCCATAGCCCCGTGATACTGATACGTATAACAGACAATAACAATAATAATCAAATAGTTTTTTCAATGTATTTATCCTAATTTATGTTAAAATACCTATGTAATCTATGTAGGTACTGAAATGAATTGTGGTTGAGTTTGTTTACATGTCCTAGATTGTCCGACGAATTCCTACGTAGTAGGTAAATAGTTAAATATGTAGCTACTTCTAATACATTTATACCTACTTAATAATATTTATGATTCATTTCAATTTTCGTATTGTATTTGAAAATTACAAGAACTAACAAATAGGTAGATAGGTAGGTACTTAAGTAAAAAAACATACTTATCTTATTTCTTACTAATCTTACGAATGTTTCCGGTTGCATTCCTCTCGACTCTCGGGAGCCCGGGGTCTGCCGTCTGCTACATACACCCCAAATTAAATGGGATTTAATATGAGTTGTCATTTAATTTTTTGATTAGGTACCTTCTTATAAACAATCAGGTACCTAAATAAAATAATCAACAAAATACGATAAAGGCAAAACATCGCCAGGAAGCCTCTAAATTGCTTTAACTAACTCAGTTCGATATTTCTCTCCGTGTAGTTCTCATATCTATCCTGTCTTATTGAATAAATAAAATAAAAATCATGTCAATAGGTCGCTCCGTTTCGAAATAAAAGTAGTTTAATCTCCGCTAATAGACTTACAATAATTAATTTCACTTGAAGTTCTAGTGGTTTTTAAGTAGGTAAAAAGGGGGGGGGGGGGGCGTTAAAAAATAATTTATTCTCAAAGTGGGCGGTAGACAAAATAAGTTTGGAAAGCCCTGCTCTACACTACATTGGCCCAGCTATGAGGCTTACCTTTAACCTATTGAAGGAAGAATAGACTAAAGGTTACTTTACGTTTTTTATACGTATTTTTTTTTATCTAAGTGTACCTGTTTGTAATGTAGCTACAATCAAAATTTTAGTAGAATAAATCAAACAAACCAACCACTTGTGGCTTGATAACAGTACGTATTACGATAACATAACAATGAATCGGACAATTCATTATATTTCTAGTTTTTAGGTATGTAGGAAATCCAGATATATTGAACAAAAGACATAATATATAAATCATTTAGATATTTTGTTACAAATATAATGACTAATCAATAAATCATTTTATATTCTTAATAAATCTACACTAATATTATAAAGAGGAAAGATTTGTATTTGTGTGTGTGTGTGTGTATATATGTTTGTAATGAATAAACTCAAAAACTACTGGACCGATTTCAAAAATTCTTTATTGATGTGCTTGCAAATGGCCTTACTACGCGGGATGACCAAGATCGTGTGAAGAAGAGACGTACCTAAATGTAAGTGGACTCCGGGCTCTCGAGAGGGATGCAAAAGGGAACATCGCTCGTATGATGATGATTCTTACTACAATACAATTCATTTTTAGACGACTATTTTAATGTTATTTTAAAAAATAATATAAATGGCATAACAGAAAAAAAGGAGCGAAAAAAGATGAAATTTAAGACCTTTCATCTTTTTTTGCTTTTTATCCATCCAAAGGTTACCTAGAAGAGACCGCTTTAAGCGATAAGGCCGCCCATTGTGCCACCTTTATTTAAATTGTTAATGATTTCCTTTTTGTTCTTATTTTTTTTTGTGTTACAATAAAGAATCTATCAATCTATCTATGTTTTTTTGTGTCTTATTGTCATTGGGTGGAACAGAGGTTTTCATACAGAGAGTCATGCATCAAATATCCTCCTTAACTTAGGGATAATATTTCTTAAACCAAGTAAAACTTAGTATAGTTTATCTAGGAGTAGGTATAGCCGAAGACCTTGGCATTTTACCTGTTTTTATTTTTAATTATTCCACTTTACTCAAAGAATAAAATTAATGTTTATCTTAATTCATTTGTTAGGTTTTGTTGTAAATTTGCTGGAACCAAATGGCATTCAAAAATAGCATATCTACCTATCTAAAATACCTAGATTAGGTATTTTGTGTTTAAAAACTTTATTTTAAGTAAATTTATTTAAATGTAACAATAACAAAAACAACAGTAACTTTAAATAAGTAAAACGTATTAATAGGGATCATAGACTTCAGCATCAAAAATTAATCCTTGATGTTAAAAAAACATACATAAGGTCACATGGGGAAAGTACAGTTTTGGGGTAAGTGCAGCATATTTCCGGAGGACAGTGGTGTTGAACATTTATATATCCGGCTGGCTAAGAAGTGGGTAGTGTTTTTGGGTTTACATTCTTATGCGAGTATGTAAGTAGGTATGTTTGTTTGTTGGTTTTATTAATATAATTGTTAGTTTCTAGTTAATTGCCCAAAATGCAGGTCAGGACTGACAAAAAATTACTCTTCTTTTTGGCTTTGCCTTAGTCAGATAAAAATAATAAACAATTAGGTAAGTATAACTAAAAAAATTTTTAAATTTAAAAGATTTTGCTTGGAATTTAGATTATTTTGGGCAATGTATAAAATCTGAATTTAATAGGTAGGTATGCCGGTTTTTTAGCTACAACTTTACAAGTTACAAATATTATTAAACTAACTATTATAAGGTATACTTATTTAACTTTCAAGTTATTTTTATAACTAAGCACTTAACCCATTGACTGCGAAAATCACACTTGTGTGCGATTTTGATTCGGCGGTTTGTGATGATTTGCGATTTCAACGTCAGCATTTAAACAGTTAAGTACCTTTATAAAACAAAATAAATAGCTAATTAAGCAGTTAAGTAAATATAATCAATTGTTTACAACTTTGTTTGTACTAAAAGTAGGTACCTAGGTAATTAACTTTCTAGACTTCACAGACAATGATAATTAGGTACCTACTTGATTGATTAGGAAAGTACTAAAATAGAATTTATTTATAAAGTAAGTAGGAAATAAATCTTAAGTAGGTACCTAAATAGCTTTTTATTGTATAAGGAATACTAAAAGGCTACTTTTAATCCCGATATTCCCACGGGACCGGAACGTACGCGTGTCAAACCGCAGGGTGCAGCTAGTATTTAATATTTTATTAAAACTTGACTTCATTTACTTATAGGTACAATAGGTACTTTGAGAATTAAATTGTAAAATTAATAAAGTGCTAACATTAGGTACCCACAACAGTAAGACATTCAAAATGTGGTCATTTCTCATTATGGCCATAAACAATAAGTACATAGATACATACTACATAGTTACGTGTTGACATAACATTCATAATAATTTAACACAACAAGAAAATGTTTAAATCAAATACATACAATGGAGGTCACTTAAAATGATACTTAGAAATGGGACAAGGACGGAAAACTGGAGTTTACACTGTGTAAGACGAAGAAGGGATATGGGAAATCAATTTTGCAGAGCAATGACATTTATTAGAGGCAAACTTTTTTTCTCAATCAAGTTTTTGCTTCCACTTTTTTTAGCACAATGTACCTTTAATACTATAACACTTAAAATTCGAAGTCTTTTTACAATTAAAGATCTCGATTATAGTCTAGAAAACCACGTAGAACCAGGAAAACTAACTTCTTCACAAGGTAAAAGTTCTAGAAACTAGAAAGTTGAGTTAAGTAAGAATATCTACCGGCTGGGTAATGTTATATTTAGTCTAATCTAGCACTCACCAATGTGTTCTGATATCCCAACCCCATCTCATCGTCCGAGGTCTCCTCTCTGCTCTGTACTTCCTTCATTTTGACCCAATAGTTTACACAGTAAAAAAATATTTATCAAAACAATACGCGACCGATTTGCACTCGTAAAAAATTCAACAATACAACAGTACTTGCTCAAAATCACTGTGTCCGGCCTTTGGTAGGCATCTCCCGCTGTCGTAAGGTCCACTTAACAATTTAAAAGATAATTTTGTAATTGAATAAACGCGAATTCATGCAAATTGCTCGCGCGCCGGCCGTGGTTGACACACGTTCGAACCGAACGTCATCCGCTGACCAACTGACATTTGTCACAAAAACAATTGACAGTAAAATCGAATCGAAGGATTAGAACGCAACCTTGAACTTGAACTTTAAATATAAAATTGGCGTTAAAATACACTTTAATTACGTTTATTTTAACTGTTTTCTAATGGGTTTACTATTACAAGATAAAATAAACAACGTCTAATTTAATTTAATTACACAAACAATTCTATTTCCTGATTATTTTTTAAAAGATAGTTTTTAGATAATGGCTTTACGGACAAGTCGTACAAAACCATAAAATCCTCTAAAAAGGAAACAACCCGTTTGATTTCACTTTTGATTCATTTTATCATCTTTCGCGGGTTCGTTGCTTCTATTTGAATATGATTTGTGTATATTTTTCTTCGTCTACTAACTGATAACATTTTTATCAGATTAATTTGCACAAAAACATGTGACTACTTTATCTAAAGACACCTATTGCACAATACAACAAACAGCCAACGTCCAGTGAATGAAACCTGTGTAACAAGCTAGATAGGTCAAGCTAAATAGTACCACAGAATACGTAATAGTACGTAGGACCTCGACCTACCTTTATTTATTGTGGCAGAGCACGGTGACTTATCTGTGCCTGCCGATCTTATATGGCCGCATAAGTTAAGCAACGCCTTGAAGCAATAATTTCTTGGATGGGTGCAACAGCAGGTTGTTATCATGATAGCAGTCGTTAAGTCAAGTTAAAGGCCCTAGGGCGACCAGAGAACTTCAACACTATGCGGAAAGAAGATAATATTGCATCTTTGTTTATTTCCGTCTCTCCTTACATCTAGACCTCGACCTAGGATAGACAAGGACAGTGTAGCACAGCGAATGTTAGGTACTGAGGACATTTTTGGAAAAGTGTTAATTCTTGCAATTCAAAACCACTTGTACCAGTCAGTTTTATCTTTTAATGCAAGATTTAGAAGTAATTATACTACGTAGACACTGTTACGATTTCCAGTTACTAGGTCCATCGAAATAGGTACCTGTTTACTTTCACCAAGACATTATACTTCAATAAGATGAACTCTAACAGAATACTTTGATAATTAAACTCCAGTTATCAATATCAGTTATCCCCTTTGTAAACGTAAGACATGTTTTTCCAAATTTTTCAACAATAAATTACTTCAAGCGCGCCATCGCGCCCTTTTTTCTAACCTTTTTTTTTTCTTTTACTCTTGGCAGTATGCCAGTAATATGCCACTGTCATTAAAGTTTTACTACAAAATCAATTAAAATAATTATATTGTTCGTAGCAATGAAATCTTCACTATCACGCTACTAAGTACCTATAGGTATAATGTCAAACAAAAACCCAAAGAAGTGCTAGTCGGACTCGCGCACGAAGGCTTCCACAACATTATCACAAGAAAAAACACGTTTGTTGTTTGGGAGCCCCAATAAATATTTACCTTATTCTGTTGTTATATTTGTTGTTATAGCGGCAACGAAATGCGTCATCTGGGAAAATTTCAACTGTCTAGTATCACGGAAAACATGCGGAAAACCTACAGCCTAAAACCTACAGACAGACAGACAGACGGACAGAGCAGCGGAGTCTTAAAAAAAGGGTCCCATTTTTAGGGCTCCGTACCCAAATGGTAAAAACGAGGCCGTGTGTACGAAGTTAGGTACTTAAATAGTAGGTAGATACTTAGGTACCTACCTAATTAATTTGCTTAATCAAAAATATTTACAATAAAAGTAACACATTTAGTATTTAATTGAATATGATTTATTAACAATTAATAATAAACTTCTGTTCCTATCAAATAAAACATATAACATAATTTAGTTAGGTACATAATTGGAGCATTATACAACTGGGTTTACCATTCAAATAACTAGTACCTAACTAGTAGGTAATAGTGGGTAGGTATAACAATCTTATTGTAAGCAGGTAGGTACTTTACCTAAATAATCCTATTTCAGAAACTTAGATCAAAATGTGAACATTAATCCCATACATTTATTTTAAAAGTGACAGCTCTCTATTTACTTTTTCCTTTAAAATTGACAGTTCTTTGTTTAACCCAAAATACCTACATAATTACTTAGCAATAGCAATATCCAAAGATGTGAACGCCTTTTCAAAAAGTAATAGCAAAATGTTTTTAGTTTTACAAAATAAGATAAAATCATAAAAATATCGGTAAAACTTATTCAAACTATAATTTGTAAAGTTACAAGATGGTTTCAAATATTACGGGACCCAACGAAGAAAAAAAACCATTTCACCTCACAACCTCGGAAAGGATCGTTTTGCACGCTGATTTCTGCGTGCAAAATCGCATTTTGCGCCCTAGCGTGGAAAGAGATTTTAAAATTCGAATCTGTCTTCTCGATACTTTTATATAGAGCAAGTCCTTTGAAAATGCGCTAACCGGAACCTCATTTCTTTTTTTTTTGTTCATGGCATCGAACCACGAAGTATTGTTGCACATTGCCAATGTAGTATTTATTGTTTAATAGTATTGGTATCAAGCAGGTTTTTACATGAATTATTTAATTTAGAGATTGTTTGCTTATTTTTATTATTTACGGTACAATAAGCGGTATATAATGCCGAATTGAGTTTTCTACCGGAAAAATGCACCTAGCGTTTTCCTCGCTGTAGTGAGGTGAAAAATTGTGTGTTTCACTCGGCAGCAAAGTTTTTTGCATCTCGTACCTTTGAAACCTTTGCGACGCTCAGCATTCTATATTTGAACCACTCGCTTGCGCTCGTGGTTCAATCCTAGAATGCTTCGCTAGCTCAGGTTTCAATACAAGTACTCGCTGCAAAACCAACTTTGCAGCCTTGCATAACAAATAATTGTTATGCAAGGCTGCAAAGTTGGTTTTGGTTGGCAAAAAAAAAGAAATGAGGTTCCGGTTAGCGCAATTTCAAAGGACTTGGCTCTATATAAAAGTATCGAGAAGACAGATTCGAATTTTAAAATCTCTTTCCACGCTAGGGCGCAAAACGCGATTTTGCACGCAGAAATCAGCGTGCAAAACGATCCTTTCCGAGGTTGTGAGGTGAAAATAACTATTTCAGTAGTTTTGGTTTCGAGCGTTTTGGACATTTGGCCAGCTAAACCTAGATCTTATAAAACTTGAATAGGTAGGTATTATAATATCTACGTTTATTTGCAAGTTAGATAATAAATAAAATAAAACAAACAAAAAATTAAATGTATTGAGCGAATTGTATCCAATAAGTCGCGTTGAGAACAGAGAATAATAGCGGGAAGAATACGCGGGAAAACCTGTCGATGTTTATGGCACGCATGCGCGCTTTGGCTGCTTCTGCTGGCTCCTGCAAATAGAAAAAATAATCTGTGAACATCTAAACTGTGTACGTACATAGATATTTCATGAGAACAGTCGGTAGGGCATGAATCCCGGGCTCCCGGGATATCGTAATCCCGGGATCTCGGACGCAAAAGTTCGATATTATAATCCCGGGATTGAGTGATCCGATATCGAGATTTGAGCAATTTACTATTTGGGTATAAATTAAGGTTTTTAGCTATATTTTTGGAATGATTGAATAGAACTATTAAAATTAAACCCAAATTAGTCTACCCCTGAGGAAGAGATCTGTAAAGATTTAGAAGCGTAGGGAATTGGTAAAATGTTTAAAACAATAAAAGTAACGTGATTCATTGCAATTTTTAAGACAATTATTTTTTATACAAGCTCGCATGCAATTTTTTTCTGCTAAAAACATTTTAGTGGTGCGCCTAGAATTTGGCGCGAAAGTTTAGGCACTTTTGGGTTTAGGCTATTTGTCCGCCATATTTCCAAAATGATGGGGGGACGGCCCTCGGGGTAACTTATTTACGTAATGAAACCACTAGAGTCTTAAATATATTAAATATTTTAGATTTAACACTTTTTATTGTATTAAATTCGCTTTTTTAACGACATCTAAAATCTCAGCTCTTAATATCGATATCATCCCGAGATTGAAAACCTTCCGATATTGCATGCCCTACAGCCTGATGACAGAAAGATGGCCTATGGAGTCTTAATAAAAGGGTCCCAATTTAAGCCGAAGGCCCGGCCGTGAGGAAACTTTATAACCTTCTGACTGACTATAAATAAACAGAATAAAATAAATAGGTATTTAAGTGGGTGCTCCCCGTGTGTGTTACATACAACCGTGTGTGTTGTATACTTAAGGTGTAAAACTTACTACCTACTTATCAAACAAGCTACCTTTGGTTTCCCAGCACCATCTCCAAGAACGATGTTCACTAGACAATATTCCATTAGTGCCATAAACACGAATCTGAAATACAAATAGTTAAAGTTTTATTTTACTTTAAGGGGGTAGTCCTCAAGCTTTTTCAGTTTTTCCGTACCTTCGGTAGTATGCTACCCCTACGGTTGTATTGTATGCTACCGTAGGTAGAAAAACGGAAAAGAATAGATGATACTAGCCTAGCGTGCCGTAACCGAGGACTCGTTGCCGTTCAAGGCGAAACGTTTCGAAGTATATTGACCGTTACCAAAAACAAACTTGCCAAGTCCGTTATTAACTAAAACAATCCCAACGGAAAAACTATTAAAAATATAATGATATAATGTAAACTTGCAACGGTCTGCGGTCTCACCCGGGTAGGTAAGTCCCGATCCATGAACTTCTTTTTATCACATGGGAATATCGGGATACAAAGGAGTTCTCCAGCTATCTGACTCTTGACAGTCTGAGAGATCAATCAATCAATCAGTCTTTATTTGTAAACATAGGTAAAATTAGGTGTTACATTTTGAGAAAGAGTGGTTCGACTAAGACCTTTTAGGCAAACAAATATAATGTTATTCTTTCCTTTAATTAAATTTAACTAGGTAACACAACTAGATTACAAAAAAACAACCTCAAAGTACCAAAAGTTTTAACAAAAATCAAAATAAAATTAAAATAAAATGTCAAAATTTTTCGTTCAGGAACTCGTTTATGGAATCAATGAGAAATAATTTTAATTGGAACTTGATTTTTTGCAAAGGATGCTTTTGCCCTCTTTTCTATATCACTTGTCGCCAGCCAGCTTTTTGAATTACTTGCAAGTCCCGTAGCACTCAATTCAATCCAGCGATATCTAGGGCGCCCAACTCATCTGCCTTGACGTTGCCTCATATGCCTGCGTTCTGTCCTTTTGACCTCCTCGATCCTCACATTATTAGTAGACGAGCTGTATTCCACAGTTTTACCTGCGTTAGTTCCCGGTCCCGTGGGAAACATCTCTCTACTATCAGCGGTTTAGGCTGCCCTTAGGTACCTACTTAAAAACGATGACTAAGTTTATGTAACGTTTGTCAGTCTCTGTTAACTTTGAAACATTTGTAAAAGACAAACGTTACATAAACTTTGTCCTCATTTATAAGTAAAGGGGATAGATAAAGCATAAAACTTACACAGTACAGACGGACATAAAAGCGTCGACAGCTTTCAGATAGGAGACGGGCGGGAGCTGCGCTTGCGACTTGGCGTGCTGCGTGGACAGCGTAAGGAGAGAGGTGACGCCGAGCGTGACACGCGCGGGCGCCGCGTCCGGCTTTATCCAGAACGATACCCACTGTAATCATTAATTGGCATTTTCATTTTGATCCGATCCGATCTCATTGTATATCATTTAAGGGGACAGTCTACCTACTCTTTTCTCCATACAAACTTTACAAACGTAGAAAAATTATGTTTATGCCATAAGTCCTATAACAGCCATGACCATGCCGCTACGTTTTGTTTTTTTTTTCATTTTCTATTTTTTCTGAATTTTATTTCTAGGTATTCTAATTATAAAATGAACAAAAACCAAAACGTTTACAGAATTTATTTATTTATTTTATATCCAGGGAGGTAACAGTCGACTACGTTTGTAAAGTTTGTTTGGAGAAAAGAGTATTATGGAGAAGTGGGTAGACTGTTAATGTGTACCTAGTCAATATGACAGACATTATGATATTATTTTGAATTTAATTAATAACCAAATTTTCCTAAGATGTAAGTGACATGTAACATATGTTATCAATAAATGATTTGTATTTTGTATTTAGTTGTGCGCTTGTCAGAATATTTATTATTTCATTCTTTATTTTTCTTTCAACCTGTCTACTTGTTAGACCCAGTTTCTTCAACAAAACCCTCACCAACGATAAGCCACAATAAAACAGTGCTAATCACTGTTTACAGATCATAATACCATTGAAACACAGCGCGTCAGTCTCGGATTATGTTGATAACAGGCTTTGTGGGCTAAGCCGTGTAGGACGGTCAGGTTTTTGGACGAGATATCTCATGTTTGTTACAAGCAAACAGTTTGAGAATGGTCGATAACAGCGTTTGTATGTCGCGTACGGAGACCGCTTTTTACCAGACTGTGCGACGCAAATAAGGGATCTAAAATCTAAGTAGACCGTCTTAAACTGCGCGACCGACCGCGCACTAATATCTATTTCTTAAGGAAAAGAATTTGACTGCGCACTATTAGGAGGATTATTCTTATTATTGGTTAGGATCCGATCGTTGGCATTCCTACCTCATCGAGTACTAAATGGAGACTAATATGGTGGACATAACACTAAAAGTTATGCCTAAAATACTATTAACTCGTTCTTCATACAAACGTAGTCGATTGTTTCCTTCCTCGATGATGACATTATGAACAAATATATTTATGCCATAAAACCTATACCTACGTGACCTTTTTTTTCTTTTTCTGATTGGAATAGAAATAAGAAGTTTGCATTACATAAAAATTACTGGCCCCGAAGCCAGAAGAAAAATTAAAAAGAAATCAATTTCTTTTTAATTTCTTGGCAAGTTTTCTCACTTTATTCAGCCAGTGACTTTTACAAACTCCTTTCAGTCTGACATTATGAAGAAGTTTGCATTACAAAATGACTGGCCCGAGGCCAGAAGAAAAATTAAAAAGAAAACAATTTCTTTTTAATTTCGTGGCAAGTTTTCTCACTTTATTCAGCCAGTAAGTTTTACTGAAGTTTTACGGAATTACTCACAGACATAATGACAATCAAACAAGTCGGTATGTAGGTGTTGAAGAGATGGTATCCGAGACGCCTTTTCAACTTGAATATCACTTCCAAACACGTGAAATTGCCTGAAAGTAAAAAAAAACAAGAAAGATTAAAAACATAGTAACACATTAAAACATTTAGATCCCGATATTCCCACGGGATCGGGACTTAAGCGGGTGAAACCGCAGGACGCAGCTAGTTAACTTATACGTTTAAACAGTACCTACCTACTAATCCCAACCTTCATTCGCTGACTCACTATTTTACAAACACACTTCGAAACTACCTAGATATTATAATCCCTTGCAATTAGTACGATTTGGCTATAATCCACGGGTGACCCAGTTAATATTGATTGTTCAAAACCTTAATATTTAGTGGCAAATAACGCATTTCTAATCGGGATTATCGGCTTTGTTTGTGTCTAGAAAAATAAATGCCGGCCAAGTGTGAAACAGACTCGCGCACGAAGGGTTCACAATTGGGTACGGAACCCTAAAATTAATAGAATATGAATATTTCATTAATACATAATAATATGCCGAGGCAGATCCTCGTTGGCAGCAGGCACACGGTTCCTTCCTCGGTTAATAAAAGTAATATTTAACACTAGCAGGGCCCCGCGGTTTCACCCGCGTAAGTCTCGATCCCTTGGGAATATCGGGATCAAAAGTAGCCTGTGCTAATCCAAATCTAAAGTTATCTGCATACCAAGTTTCAATACAATCGGATCAGTAGTTTTTGCGTGAAACAAACATACCTACCTACTCGTTTATTCACTTACTTACACCAGAACTGTCTTTGTAATTAAAACAAACTAAAAGAAATAGAAAAACTAATACTATTAAAACTCATAATTATTATATTTTCCACGGTTATCGCGTGTTTTTCACTTTTCACTTCTCGCGAGGGCTGGATACAGTGAATCTTCACTGCCGAACACAGAAACGCTACTCAAAATTTGAGTTCTACTTATACAATTAAGCATCTCTCAAAGTCAAAAAATTCCATACTAATTTTGAATTTGGAAGCTGCTCAATTATTTAAGTAGGCCTCATATTTTAAGTGGCTTTTCTGTATTCGGCTGTAAGGCCCGGAACAATAAAAAATTAAAATAAATAAATGATTAAGAAATCGAATTGTGTTCCAGCAAATGCTTTTTGCAACGTATTCAACCCACTTCTCCACAAAGGTCGCCAAGCTTACCTGTAGAGTAAACCTGAGTGCAATCAGCAGTTCTGTTCTGCACCAGCTCGAGTTGGGGCAGTTCTATGTTCTCATCGACCACGAGGGGAACCTCAGGGTCCCATTGGAAGATCAGGTCGTCGGTTGTGTGGGACACTGAAACGAAACGGTTTTATCTTCAACTAGATAGATAGACAGATATAATAAAAATAAATAGATAAATAAATAACAATAAAATAAAGTACGAAAAAATCTTAATCTATAGTGGCACAATAGGCGGCCTTACCACTGAGAGTGTTCTCTTCCAGGCAACCTCGCAACGCAGCAACGCAACGTTGCAACGTTGCCTCGCAGGCAACTAGCTGCGCGCTGCGGTTTCACCCGAGTAAGTCCCGATTCCACGGGAATATAGTCTGTGTTATTCTAGGTGTCCAACTATATCGCAATGGGGTGGCACACGCAAAGCTGTGAGCAGATGGCGCTGGCATCGGATGATCTTTTTTTTTTTGTTGATGGTCCCCCGCGAATGAAAACGCCGAGTTTTTTTTTTCTTTCGGTCTGAGACTGATATGGCCAATTTGGCGCCGAGAGTTGAATAAAAAACACCTGTTTGACAGTTCTTAATTCAAACCTAAGATCATTAGACTAACGCCCTCTACCGGGATAAAAAGTTAGTGTTCCTTCTCATTGGTTCAATAGTTTTTGCGTGAAAGAGTAACAAAGTCACATACATACATAATATTAGTAGGACTAGCTGAGTCCCGCGGATTCACCCACGTAATTAGTAGGATAGGATGGGATTCTTCTTCTTATTTTCGTTTAGTTGTGTGGTTCACCTAGTGTTAGAGTTGTCAGGTTGCTTTAAGAGGATAGTCTCCATACTCTTTCTCCATACAAACGTAGGTTACATTTTCCTCCCTGGATAAAGACATTAGAGCCTTTTTTTTCTAATTAAAATAATAATAAAAAATAAAAAAATAATTAAATGAAAAAAATAAAAAGGTAGATGCATAGTCAAGACAGATATAAGTTTTATGGCATAAACATATTTGCTCTAATATCTTTATCCAGGGAGGAAAATGTGAACTACGTTTGTATGTAGAAAGAGAATGGAGACTATGCTCTTTTAAAAACGTGGCGGGCGACTGTTACCATTTCCATACAAACTTAATACCAAAATTTATTATGAAAAATTTAGTTTTCTACCTTATAATATCGATATTATTCGGATTAAGATTTTACTTTTAAAGGGTTCCCACCGCAAAGTTTTCCAAAATATACATTTTAAATTATAATCGGCCGAGCTTACGCTCGGCCGATTATATTTTAAAATACTTGTGCAATAGTAATTTTATTTTTTGTTTTGTACCACCATGGTTACATGGTAACCATGGCAACATGGTAGGCGGTGTTATGTGTTTTTTGTTACGAAATTTGTACAATGAAAGCTCATGGCCCGCGAAAAAAGCTATGCAATAGCTTAAAAACGATACATACCTATCCAAAAGTCAAAACCTAACTGTAAAAAAAAGAAAAATGTTTGGCATATTTGTGTTTTCCTTTTCTGCACCAGACAAATTTTCAAAAGCTTTTACCCTCTTTCCAAAAATCTAGGTCTCAACTCAATTATCTAAGTAGTCGTCAAAAGATAACGTAATCACAGTAAAAGCAGTAGGAATTTTCATACTTACATCAAAAGGATTATCAAACATAGCCGATCACAGATCACAGCATTTTACAAGTTTTTTTTTTATTAATACTACTGGTCTGTTGGACTTAAATGAAAATACACTGACGGACACATAAACGGCATCAAAGGTCAGGTTTATAAGGTCCTATGCAAACCTTTTACATTTACCTAAATGAAAATATAAAGACTGGCCATTAATAATAAAAAATGGAACTGCAGCAAAACAAACGATTTGCCGGGAAAAGAATATATAAAAAAAGTTTTTACATTTTACTTAATTTATTTCTAAGTCGTCTTGTACTTTGTTTGATGCAGTTTATTTGTCCGTCAGTTTAGTTTTGCAGCGTTTCGGAAAGAGGGAAATTTTCAAATATCTAAACTCTAAGTTTGAAAACTTAAGGTGCGGCGGAAACGAGTCGCTATGGGTCGTGGACTTAAATGGCAATAGTTTTAAATCGATTGGAAAATATTGATTTTTGGAGCCTATGGGACATATTGTAACGGAAATGTTCAACAATCAACCTGCTTATTTTGAAGACTTAAGGTGCGGAAACGAGTCGGTATAGGTCGTGGACTTAAATGGCAATAGTTTTGGAGCGTATGGGAAATAATGATTTTTGGAACTCAATATTCTATTTCAAGTGATTAAGCCAGCACTGGGTTTTCAATTTTCATAGAAAAACACAAGCTAGGGTTGCCAGGCCCAAAAATTAAAAAGCCTGACACAGATTCATATTTAGCCGGACATTTTGCCCTAAAAGCCTGACACATTGGTTTTTCATCTGTCTGTGGGGATTAGGCCGCACGCAACGCGTGCTAGGATGCGGCCTATTTGCTTATTAAATGGTTATGTACCGTTTAAGTCGTACGATATCCCGTTCGCAAAATGCCCTTTCTCAAATAGTCCCTTTCGCAAAATGTCCTTTTCTCAAATTGTCCCTTACAACATTACATGTAGGTATAGGTAGTCCGAATTATTAGTAAATTGTTATGATTTGCCAAAAACCGGCCACATTATTAAAATTAGGTGAAGAACCAGACAATCACCCGGATTAACTACTATTATTTGGAATTTCAATTTTATGTTTTCATATTAAAAATGTCTGCTTTTAGGCCTACATCTCTGGACTGAGTTTATACAAAGCAAAATATCTACTGTTTCAAGAAGTTTATTAAAAACAAGTTTTACCGTGGAATCTTCTAGCGGCTTGAAACTTTAAAACTTAGCTAACAACATACCTGGAATAAGACCTATCCAATGCAGACAACGGTTTTAAAATAGTTTCAGTCGTTTCTTACAAAAAGGGTACCTAACAGATACACACACATCTCTCACCTCAAACGGACATTTTGAGAAACGGACATTTTGCGAAAGCGACATTGTAAGCCTAAATGAACAGAGTATCCACAGTACCTAGATCTTGTTAACAAGCTTACAAAATGTTTAATATTTTAAAACTACACAATCACTGAGATCTTCATTGATATACCTAACTGAGATTACTACTTATTTACTTATTGCCTATTATTAATAATTATCAATATTTGGCATTTGAACCATCTTGTCCAGTTTTATGATCAGTTTTACGAAGCTTTATGCGTAGCCGCGTGACTCTGACGGGGTTGACCAAAAGCCTAACAAAAGCCGGACAGGCCGGACTTGTATATATTAGGCCGGACACGACTGTAAAAAGCCGGACATGTCCGGCTAAAGCCGGACGTCTGGCAACCCTAAACACAACGCACCCTGCGATCCAGCCCTGCGTATATCGTGCGTTGTGTTTTTGCAGAAGTAGGTATTGTTTCTTTAAAATATTTCTACTTTCCTACTCCTAATTATCCTCCCAAAGAGACAGGAGCACTCACATCACCAATCACTCCTCACGCACCACTCTACAAAAACTTGTGGCGATACAAAATACTCAAGGGCCTGGTAAAATATAGGGCAAGAATCTTGAGCGTGGCTTCTTACTCAGCCGGATTCTATCTCAGATCGAGAGTCCGTCTTAATGTCGCATCAAGTGGGGGTATAAATAGATTTTTCTCTCGAAAGCCTACTTGAAATGAGGGGAATGATTAACTCATGTGCTCGGGAAATTGGCGGCTTACAATGTTTGAATATGTTGGGAGGTTAGGACCTATATTGTTAGAGGGAGATTGTTTGTAGGTGGTTCGACCGGTCGAATCGAATGGGACCTACCTACGTAGATTTATTTATGGCTCGTATATGTATATCTACATTATTATTATATTGTATTTATTTATTTATTTTTCTTTCGTTATTTAGTTCGAATGCCGAGGCAGATCCTCGTTGGCAGCAGGCGCACGGCTCCTTGGTCTTTTTTTTGTTTATATAGTTTTATTTTTTGTTATATAGGTAGGTAGGTAGGTAGTTATTATTATTTTTTAACTATTTGGTTTTATAGTGTTGTTTTTCTTTTGTGTGGCGTGTTTTTGCTGTCAATAAGTGTTTTCCATTCTATTCTACTTAACGAAAAAACTTGAACAAATTGAACAGTTGAAGATTTAGGTTATTGAAATATTTTTTAACCTTCTACGTCAGCGTGCTTCATCTTAGACTGCATCTACACTTACCATCACTGAGAGGGTACTTTAATTCTACGAACGAACGAACGAACGAAAGAAAGAAAATCTGTCACCCGTCCTTCAAAACCGTCAGAAAATAAATTTTCGGGCGGATGGATGACAGATGGATGGATAGATGACACACCCAAAAAATTACACAACAGAAATCGACCTCTGTGGCGCGTTGGGGGAAGGCCCGATGGAAATACAGAAGGTTGCGGGTTCGATTCCCGCCGGGTGCAAGTATTTTATATACCTAATGAAAAATGTTTCTGGTCTGGTTGTTTTATATGTATGAAATATAAATACCTATTTAGGTAAAATATGTAGTTGGTATATCCGTTGTCTAGTACCCATAGTACAAGCCTAGTGCTTAGTTTGGGGATAGATAGCGCTGTGTGTAACGTCGTGCAATAGTACAAGTACCTACCCATAGTACAAGGCTTGTACTATGGGTAGGTAGTAGGTACTAAACAACGGATAGATTAACCTTTTTTTCTGTTAAGAATACATTAGTACCAATGATACATAAAAAATACCCAGACAATATTTTTTGTTTAGTTTTAAGCATTAATACTTGCATCCGGCGGGAATCGAACCCGCAACCTTCAGCATTGCTGTCAGGCCTTTCCCCGACGCGCCACAGAGGTCGTCAAAACCGCGGGGCGTAGTTAGTAACACCTAAAACATGAAAAAGATGGCAGGAAATGTAACCGCCAGATCGTCCAACCCTCCAGACCTCGTTACTAGTTCATTCAAAATTCATTGTGTGTCGAGAGCCCTCCAGTCTCGCCGACTCTAGCGATCTCTCGCCTACTCTACCCGACACCGGCAGAGTGTCGCGACACTTTACCTCTAATTATAGAATCTTTGCCTTTCTTCTTACTTGTTTGGTTTTATTTTATTACTGCGGTTGGTTCTGAGAGCTTTTTGAGATGAGCTTTGTGTTTGTGCTTTGAAAATGATGATTGTATTTTTAGCAAGTTTTATTCTGGTTTCGAAATGGAAACTTAGCTAAGTTAGTTTTGATTGGATCGCTTAGCTGACGCAGTTTTCCTTAGTGTTGTGCAGACGTCAATTAACTATGGCAAACTTTGCGGTGAACTATGCGAACTAAACTAAACTACCTAAGCTTAGTAATAGCTGTAGTATCGTGAGCTGAAGAGCGGTGTTGGTCTAGTGGTAGATACACTGACTTTCATTCCGAGAGTCGTGGGTTCAAATCCAGGCCGACCGCGCACCAATGTCTTTCAAAGGCATTGGATATTCGCCAATCCGGAGTAGGATCCCGTCTCACTGCTTTATTACCTCTACCTAAAGATATCACGTACAATGGCCCGATTGTGAGGCTAAAGAAAAATAGCCAGCGAAACTAACTGTAGGTACCGTGATGTTTTTGGGTTCTATACTTATAATTTAACACACAAGTCTTAGAGCCCATACGACTGAAACATCAGGTAATATAACACAAAAAAAGCATCCGAATAGATAACCTCCACCTTTTTTGTAAGTCGGTTAAAACACGTTTGTTACCGGACTGTATCTACACACACATTACATATTTGTCTACTTGAAGCGAAGCAAAGTCGAAAGAACAATAGATCTCGTATTTTTGGACCAAAACATATTATGACAGACAAACATGGAGGAATAACTTACAAAGAGTTTTGGTTCAAAAATACACCTAAATTAGGCATATTGTGCCTGTCAAAGTACCTACTTAGAAATATTTAATGTTTATTTGTCTCGGACCTCGTGGGTATTAGCGCAGTCAAAACACTTTCGTGGAAAACAGGGTTAATAAACAAACACATTACCCATCTTTGCGTCGCGTAGTCGGGTAAACATTTATGTACTATCGACGAGACGAATTTCGGCAGATCAATCAATCGGAACAGTAAAATTTTTCGATGAAACGTAACTAAGTATAGAGGAAACAAACTTCGTGAGATGAACCTTTCGTAGAATAAAGGCGTCGAGCAATATTATCTTCGAATAATCGTCATCGACGAAACAACATTAGTTAAAAAGTGTTTCGAAATCACGTAGGGAACCCAAAAAGAGGCAGTTATCAAAACTTTCAAGTCTTGTTATAATTTTTGCAACCTGAAGTTGTCATTATTTCACTAGTAAATCACGTATTCGCAAATAAAAGCTCGAATTAGACGGCGTCCTTACCATTTGCCCAATACAAATCACGAGTCTCACTTAAATATTTATTTAACAGTGTTTTTAGTAATTTGTAGTATAAGCGACTACAGAAAGAAATACATCATCTGTGAAAATGTAACCTGTCTAGCTATCACAGTTCATGAGATACAGAGTCCTGTTTCATAAGGCTGACAAGACGGATATGTCTTAGTAAAAACATACCGTACGTTGTAACCCTAAAAAAGAACAACCCCCTTTCGACTGAAAACCTCGCTGAAACACATTGCATTGATACAAATATGATTAAAAAACGGGGTATTTACCGTGCTTAAATTTGTTTTTGACAGAGCTCGTAATTCGCCAGTAATTAAAAAAAAAAAAAAAATATTGCACGACGTTACACACAGCGCAATCTAGCCCCAAACTAAGCACTAGGCTTGTACTATGGGTACTAGACAACGGATATACTACATATTATACTTTTTTTTTGTAAATACATACATTTGATACATAGAAAACACTGAATATCCCATGTCTTCGGACCGTGGTGAGTCCTAGGACATGTTGGTTTCCTTACGATGTTTTTCCTTCACCGTAAGAGCGATGTTATTAGCGCACATACCTTTTTCTTAAAGAAAAAGACATTGGTGCGCGGTCGGCCTGGATTCGAACCCACGACTCTCGGAATGAAAGCCGGGGTATCTACCACTAGACCAACACCGCTCTAATAATTAAAATAATTTCAACTGGCTTGTTCACGAGACTGGAGATTGCGAGTAGGTGATGACAGTTAGGGGCGTCCATATCGAACTACCTCCTTTCTAATTCGCGTGTCGCGCCTTATCACTAGTCCCCTACTATTGTCACTAAGCTCACTATATTCTCGATCCTGCACTCGATACACAAAACAAACACAATTAAACATGATAAATACCCCGTTATCTTTACTAATATTATAAAGAGGAAAGATTTGTATTTTTGTGTGTGTCAGTGCGTCTGTATGTTTGTTATGAATAAACTCAAAAACTGCTGGACTGATTTCAAAAATTCTTTCACCATTAGAAAGCTAAATTCACCCTGAGTAACATAGGCTACTTTTGATCCCGATATTCCCACGGGATCGGGACTTACGCAGGGGGAACCGTGGGACCAAGCTAGTTTAATAATATTTGAAGTGAAAACAACCACCTAAGTTTAAAATTGTACATTGCATTGATGTTGGATAGGCATATAGAAGGAACGCTTTATTGTTCTCAATTCTCACAATAAAATAAAGTACGAATAAATCTTAGTCTAGAGTGGCACAATAGGCGGCCTTACCACTGAAAGGGGCAACCTCGGTATGGAGAGGATCACACGAATGATAAGGTGAGGTGCGTTATCTTAAAAATAATAAAACTTGAGAGATGTCAAGGGACACCCAGATAGAACGAAATTCCAAGCAAAAAAAAAAGTGTCGTTACAACTTTTGGTCATATTTTTTTCTGTCTAGCCCCCTTTCGCAACGCGCGATGAGGAACTTCGTTCCAAAATTACATTCTAGGATACTCACAGCTCTCCATCTGTAGCTTGCACTCCTGCGTATCATGAGGGTAGATCAGGAAATTCATAGCACAGGACAGTCTGAGGGTCAGTTTCACCATGTACAAGATAGTCTTGTCCTTGTACAGCCAAACGTAGTGGTTCGGTATTGTCATGGTCTGGAATGTCACAGACTTGGCGTTCTTGAAGAAAGAGTCCGGGCGCCACATGTGCTTGAGCCAGTCGACTTCTAGGAGCCTGGAAAGTCAAATATATTTATTAAGCTATTGCATAGCTTTTTTCGCGGGCCTTGAGCTTAGATTGAACAAATTTCGTAACGAAAAAAACCTAACACCGCCTAACAAAACAAAAAAATAAAATAGCCGAGCTACATCGTAGTCGGCATTTTTTAAAATAATAATCGACCAAGCGTTAGCTCGGTCGATTGGTCGTTGGATTTTTTTCGGATCGGCGAAAAGGGGCTAGACGGAAGAAATTAAGACCAAAAGTTGTAACGCCGCTTTTTTTTTTTGCTTGGCACTTCATTCCATCCGGGTGTCCCTTGACACCTTTCAAGTTTTATGTCTATACTAGCCACAGATACTAGCTGACCCGGCAAACGTTGTTTTGCCTTATAAATTATAGATAGTAGCCGATTCTCAGACCTACTGAATACGTATACAAAATCTCATAAAATCGGTCAAGCCGTTTCGGAGGAGTCCGGTAACTAACACTGTGACATGGAAATTTTATATATTAGATTATTTTGCACTAACTGCAACACAACATTTGTGTGGCAGTTCGCGCGACACGATAACTATTTTTTGATAGGGAACAGCGCGTACGCAGTCCCCACTATCAAAAATTACGCGTCCGAGTTATCCACATTAGGGATAATCGCAGAGGTCAAACCAATTGCAGTGCAATGAGAGGGCCTCGCTCTCAGAACAATAACAAACTCGCTCTAGGGGAACCGCCTAACCCCTACGCCAGGTAAGTATGATCGCATAAACTGAGGGCGCAGAGGTGCTTCGTCGGGGCGCGACAACGATACCGCGATCTAGAATGGCGCGTGTTCTTTAAGAGCGCCATCTAGCGGTAGAGTTTGGAGTTAAAACACACCCTTGGTTGTACTGTATCACATTATTATTTGAGTTTGTATTCTAAAATTAAAAGGTGAATATATTAAAGGATCTTGCTTGCTCTTTCTAAGTAGCGTTAAATGAAAGGACACTAAAGAGTAAGGAAGTAGTATAAAGTTACAGTTTTTAACTTTTGCGGTACAAGGTACTATTTATGTATTCTGTGGTACAAGTTACTTAATAATTTTCATCCCTCTTTGCACCCTTCGTTTCGTGTTTACTTACACCTAATGAGTAAATCACGAGTAATTAATACATAAATAAGCGGTGCTTATAGGGTTGCCAGGCCCAAAAAAATCGGCCGAGCGTTAGCTCAGTCGATTATTATTTTTCTTTTAATTAAAATGCTATGCAATAGCTTAACCGTGACAGTCCCCGAGTGCCACAAGTTTTTTCTTTTAGAACGATGTATAGGTTATATAAACGTTAATGAACATAAATACAGATATATGTAATTTGAACAGGAGCAGTTAACAATCATGTCCATGGATTCTTTTCATCAAAATATGATGATGTGCTCTATTAAAATGGAATGGAGAGGTGTCAGACACTGTACGGCGAGTCGGGTGGTATTGGGTGGGTTGTGTGTTTGTGGTTGTGATAGTGTTTTTTTTTACAAGTTTACAAAATAATTTGAACAGACAGACAAACAGAGTTACTTTCGCGCTTGTAATGGTAGTAGGGATTGTATATAGAGTGGATTATTGCTCCAGTTCCACTATTGGTCAATAGTAAATATGCGACAGTGTGAATCACATGACAATGCAAAAAACCCCATGAGTTTCTTTTGTCTTCTTCTCATTGGAGGTCGCGTTCCGAAGACACAGTAGAGTATACGTACCTAGATTCTGTTATGTTAGTGTAATATTGTGTAAAGAAAAATCTGAATTCGGACCGTTTATATTTAAATAGCTGCGTCCCGCGGTTTCACCCGCGTAAGTCCCGATCCCGTGGGAATATCGAGATTACAAGTAGCCTATAGCCTACCTCAATAAATGGACTATCCAACACTGAAAGAATTTTTCAAATCGGACCAGCGCGAGCGGTTCCAGAGATTAGCGCGTACAAACAAACAAACAAACAACCAAACAAACTCTTCCGCTTTATATTCGGCCCGTTTATATTAAAATTGTTACCTGTATTCTGATGTCATATTCTCAGGCAATCTAAGCCGGAAATCTTTCCAGGTTTGTGCGAAGAAAATGTCCGCTGCATAGGTCTGAAATCAAAGTTAGAAGTTAAAAAACATTTCACGTATCCTACCTACTTAATAACTATATTTGATACTAACCGCCGAATACAGAAACGCAACTCAACATTTGAGTTCTACTTAAACAACTAAGCACCTCTCAAATTCAAAAACTCCCAATTTAGAAGCTGCTCAATTGTTTAAGTACGCCTCAAATTTTAAGTGGCGTTTCTGTATTCGGCTGTAAGGCGTTTTATTCAGAAATGTTCCCAATATTATAAGATACTGGAGGAAAAATATAGGGTAAGTAAGTAGGCCCAGGGTAGACAGATGTCATAGGTGGACGTGGTTAGCTGACTTATCTAAAAAAAAACCGGGAAAAAGCGAGTCGCACTCGCGCACGAAGAGTTCCGTACCACTATCACAATTGGGTACTTACGGAACCCTAAAATGAAGACAGGACCAAAAAGTCCGTGAAAAACCGGCGCCGGTTTTTCTCTTGCATGCATCACTAGATGGCGTTAGTGGTAGAAATACATCGCGGTATCATTTCATGTAACTTAATCGCTTATGTTGTATGGGAGCCAGTCTTAAATATTTGTTTTATTTTGTTTTTAGTATTTGTTTGTTATAGCGGCTACAGCAATACATCTTCTGTGAAAATTTCAACTGTCTACCTATTACGGTTCATGAGATACAGCCTGGTGACAGATGGATAGACAGACAGACAGACAGCGAAGTCTCAGTAATAGCACGTAATAGGGTCTCGTTTTACCCTTTGGGTACTGAACCCGAAAAAATCGGCTAATTATAGAAAATACTTTCAGCAATACTTGACCGTCGACTTGCCTTGACCTTTCAGGGCAGGTCGGCTGTATGATGACCAGTGGTCGGAATAGGTATATTGAAATGGAGACGAGTACTTTAAATGTATATGTGAACATGGACAATGGACATGCCTCGGAAACCATGATATCAATTTGAAAATCTAATAGATTTCAACGTTTAAATTATTTATTTTAATTAAACAAAAAAAATATTAAACTTTTTATTATTAATTTAAATTAAATTTAAAAAAAAGACGAAAAAGTTTATGTTTTGTTAGTGAACTTCGGAAAAAAATCGGGAGCTCTGTGTCTAACAATGAAGAAAACTCCAAGATATCATAAAAAAATGTTAAAACCAAACCGTTATAATATGGTGAGCAAGCCATTTTTGTCGACCAAAGGGGCCGACATATTCGTTTACAAGCTAATAAAACGCATTTTAAGCACACGCATTAAATTAGCTTTCTAAGCTAATGCATCGGTTCGTAGAGTGCGCTCGTGTGTTAGTGTTTTATTGCGTTTTGTCGTATCTAACTTGACTTGGCTTATGCAACGGTTTCTAAAATCTTCTCAACACAATAACTTGCGTTTTAACTCGCGCCTCAGGGTCAGCGTCGTTACGAACTAGATCACGCGAGTTCCCACTCGGAGCGGAGAATTGAATAAAATGTTTATTTCTCTGTATACTTTTTTCAACTTAGGCTCGATTAAACGCATCTACAGGAAGCACTCTTCAGTGATTTGCCGATGCGAATGATCAACTTTACAGTTAATACATTCGCCAAGAGGTGTAGCGACACCTCTTGGAAAAAGAGAGCTTTTTCCAATTTAATATTTCTAGTAAAAATGCCGAGACCAATAAAAATCTAATTACGAAATATATTCTGTGATTGTCGTTAACTAGAGTTGTATTTGTTACTTTATGTTGATTTGTACGATTGTTCAGTTCTTATAAGTTATAAAAAAATATATATATAATATTTATATAATAATAATATTTTAAAATGATTTAATAAATTTATTTCCATTCGCTCTTCTTATTAAATCACAACAATCTCGAAGATTTCCTAACGACGAAAGGCATATCCATATTATGACTACATGGTCCAAGTACCAAAAATCAATATATTTTTCCGACCACTGATGATGACATTATCTTGTTTTGAAAGTATTGATGGAAATTAGAGATGGGCCGACTAGTCGCCGACTAGTCGGGAAAGCCGACTAGTCGGCAGTTCAACCGACTAGTCGGCAGTTCAACCGACTAGTCGGCAGGTGCCGACTAGTCGGCAAATTATGCCGACTAGTCGGCAACTAACAATTATACAATAAAACTAATATTTATTCAATTAGTAGTACAGTTTAGAAGGTGGGTAGTCAGAAAATCGTAAACAAAACACGTCATAGCTTACATACATCATCTTAACATCTAAAATGTCATAATTATGCCTCAGCTCCATTTTTTTTCCAACTTTTATTTTTATTTTAACAATTTTTTCGAAGTTTCGCTACAGCTTTCGAAGTGCTAACTTATCCAAAAATAGGAACAATCGCCGAGTGATCATGATTAACCCAAATATCTCTATCTCTAATGGAAATCGATAAAACAAAACTCACCATAGAGTTTTCGTCAATAGAATCAAGCCCCATGACAGTGACGTGGAAATTGACGATTGTGGGCTGATCATTGACCTTTGGAGGTCTCATCTTGTCGTACATCCGAGGGTCTTCCGGTAGCAGGTCTTGGAATGCCAAGAGGGTCGATCTGGATGGATAATGGGGGACTTTAAGTTTATAATATCAAATTTAGTATCCGGCTCGAAGGACCTATATTTGTATCCGGTTCGAAGGACCCAAATTCGTATCTAAACCGGTTAAAAATAATATAATTAAGCGGCTTGAAGGATCTGAATTCGTATCTAGGCGAAGTCCTAATAATGATGTGTACCTAAAGCCTCCTTTTACTTGACTCTTTTCTGACAGGAGGGTTTCTTTTTGTAACTCTCTCTCTCTCACACTCTCTCTTTTTTATCTTAAAACTACACCAATATGTAGGAAACAATGTCACCTACAATCTATACACAAAAAAAAGTTCTACGATATTTCGTCATGAAATAATCAACAATTTTCGATGAGCCCGACAGGGATTTTGAGTTTAGCTTGTAAATACCTCTACTTTTTATTAAAGAAAAGCCATTGGATTGAAAAATGAAATGAAAAAAATAGGGGTACTTATCAACCACTTACCAACAAAAAAAAAGATATTTTTTCTCTTTTTAACCCCCGACGGAAAAAGAGGGGTGTTATAAGTTTGACGTGTCTGTCTGTCTGTCTGTCTGTCTGTCTGTCTGTGTGTGTATCTGTCTGTGGCATCGTAGCTCACGAACGGATGAACCGATTTCAATGTAGTTTTTTTGGTTGATAGGTGACTTTTGCGCGAGTGTTCTTAGCTATGTTTGATCAAAATCGGCTCAGCCGTTCATAATATATGTTGGTTGAAGCTCGGAAATAAAAACCGAATGTTTTCAAATATACCCGAGTGGGGTATCAAATTAAAGGACGTAACTTTTGTGACAACAATATGCATGTTTAATCAAAATTGGCTTAGCCGTTCCAAGTATATGTAGGGTCAAACTCGGAATTAAAAACCGAATGTTTTCAAATATACCCGAGTGGGGTATCAAATAAAAGGACGTAACTTTTGTGATAACAATATGCATGTTTAATCAAAATCGCTCTTACAAAAAGGGTGACATAAAAAAGTTATATTAAAAATATAAAAAACCTTCCTTAAAAAATCTTCCAAGTTAAAACCAAACTAAACTTAAAAAAAAGGCAAAAATAATAGCCGAAAACAAATTTAATGTCTCGGAGTAGGTATGTGGTACTTACCTTACGTTCCCGCGTCGGCGTCGGGGGACGCGGGAATGTGTCACAGAAGTTGATGGTAGCCGACCCGTGCTTATAGTATCTAACTTAGGGTACCACCTACTCCGAGACATGAAATTTGTTTTCGGCTTATTATTTTTGCCTTTTTAAAGTTTAGTTTGGTTTTAACTTGGAAGATTTTTTTAAGTCGGGGGTTTTTAAATTTTTATTTAGGTAAACTGTAGGTGTGGGCTTTTTAAGTTAAGTACAAGTGTAACTGTCATCGTACTTCGTTTTTTAATTTCAGACTGGGATCTGACGTTTTGGTTCTTAGTATTTCACGTTTTTTCTTCAGGAAGATGTGTCAAATTATAGTCTACAATGAAAAAACGAAGTTTAGGTACTTACTGAGCATGACACAAGTCTGTAGCACCAAGCCAGAGTCTCAAAATCACGGTGGTCACCCACAGCAATCTCCCAGCAGCCATTTTGAAGAATCAGTTTAGAAATACTGAATGATTTTTAAATTCCCTAAACTGATTATCTTTAAATACATTTTAAATTTATTTCCGAACTGTTATGAGAACCATTTCTTTGAGGTTTGAAGTTTTAGCGGGTAGTTTCGAAGTTTCAAGTTGCCTTGGAAAGCGCGGTTTTGGTAATGATGTGGTTTGATGTTGACCAGGGTTTGAAAACTGACATGCGCGGTGAGTGATGGGGTAAGTGCACGTGGGTACCTCCCCCTCAGTCCCTCCCTTTTGCTTCGTCTCTCGGATAAAGGTCTTCGCACACTGTAGGTATATAGGACGATGGTTCACTGTGCGGGGTAGGTACGTAGTCCTAATAGTATTTTAGAGCTGAAAGCGTATGAGTAATCATGTGCGTGTTTGTTACTCAATCACATAAAACCGCAGAACCGATTACTATGAAACTCGGTACCTATGTAGATAGCTGGAGACCTGGAATAACACATAGGCTACTTTTTATCCCCATATTCCCACGGGATCAGGACATACGTGGGCGAAACCGCGGGACGCAGCTAGTCTTTAAGAAAACGTCTCTATTGCACCAACATTGTTAGATTTTTCTCGAAAACGGTTTGGCAATTTTTGGAAAGTTTCGCTAAAGCTTTTAAAGTGTTGAGAAGTAATTTCTTGCAAAATTACCTACCAACATTTGCTCAACCGTTTTCGAGAAAATCTAATATGCTGATCAAAACATTGATAAGACGTTGTGGCGGACGCCCACAGAACCAACTAGATGGCATAACTAGTCCACAATCCTGAATCGCACTATCGAAATTCTTTCCGAGATAAGCTCATATTATATACAACTCTCGACTCTCTCTTGACATCCGGCAACTATAGACGCGCGCGGACTGCCAGTTAGCGCCGACTACCGCGACGTTCTGTCAGGGTTTTTCACGTTTGTCTGACACGCGAAGGATATGAATTCGCGTGGTCTAGCTATACCTTTATCTATGTCTGTGATACCTACTCATCTCCGTAGATATTCCTAGTGCACAGTTCAAATTGAACTGTGTTAGAGCAGGTCAAGAGGGCTGGATGTAGTCCGCTCGCCGTAGCTACCTATTATTGCCTGACGCGACCTAATACCCACTCAAGCACGTTTCCTCTCCAGTAAGAATTCTACTATAGCCACAGAATACGTGATAGCATGTACCGCTGTAGGTTGGAAATGGGTTTATATTTATTTTGAGATTATTGTATCCGGAGGTATATTAAATATATACTGGTCGAATTGAGGACCTCCTCCTTTTTTGAAGTCGGTTAAATAAATCCCTAGGTATTTATTGAACCGATTAGTAAGTAAGTATGTAGTTTAGTAGAAACTAAGCTAAGTGTATGTTACGGTTATATTAATAAAAAACCATTAAAAAAAAACTTTAGAGGTGTCAAGGGACATCCGGATGGAACAAAGTTCCAAGCAAAAAAAAAGAAAGTGTAATCCGTTACAACTTTTGGTCTTAATTTTAACTTCGTTCCAAAAATATTCTACCCGTAAGCAAAATGTCTGAAAAACCTCAAACGTCGTTTATAAACTCGTAACTACAAGGAATATGATCTTGATCTATGGCGCCTTTTATTATGTGCTTAGCAGTACCTACGTATATACTATAATACTATCAAACTGACTAAAATTTAATCTTAATGCGTTTTATCGGCCGGTAATATCGCATGCGTTATTGATTGCGAAATCTGGTTTTAGTCATTTTGTATATGGAATTATTTTTAATTGGGAATAATATAAAACAAATGAGATGTAAACTAGTCATTTACGCTGAAAAAATGAACGAAAGTATTTCCGTTTTATTTCATTTCGAATGAATATTTTAGAAAACCTTGTGGTGGCGGCCCTGTAAAAATAAAATCTTAATCCGAATAATACCGATAATATAGTAGAAAACTAATTTTTTCATAATTCTATTTTGGTATTATGTTTGTATGGAAATGATACCAGTACCCACCCTCTTAACGCGTTCCCGCCAAAAACACCATGTTAAAAGTTTTACTACTTGTATTATTTATGTATTCTGTGGTTTTACTCGAGGGCATATTGTTACCATGAAAAAAAAATAATTAAATGTCAATATTACCCTGCTGTCAATGTCAATAATTTACGTCATTTTGATTTTTCGCAGTTGGTTTGTTGTTGTGATTTTTGTGTTTGGAGTTTGTTAGTTTTAGATTTTGCAAAGAATCTTGTTAATGAATGTACATAATTATTTGTAAACTTCCAAAATAAACCAACAATGTGAAACCGTTTATGTTATCTAAGTTTCCATCGGATGGTGTAAGGTGTAATTAATTGAATTTGTTTTCGAAAGTCGGTTTAACCAATTTAAGGAGTAAATAACCAAGGAAATCTACTACTTGAGGTCATAAACACCGTAAAGTTTATTATTCTCGTGTCACTCACGCGTTATAATACCGTGGTGCGCCCAGAAAATCGACTAAGAACAATTTAGTGCGCCGCTCTCTACCTGCAACTAACCTGCAGTGAACTTGACTTCTTTGAAACTGTTGAATTAAATGCGAAAATGATCAAAGTACATGTCTCTTGTATAAGTTTTTTTACATTCCTGCTATTTTACTACCACAATAGAGATATTGCTCGAGATATAGTCAGAATAAATGAACCGAAATTTCGTCTTCTGGGACCTTACAACACAACTCAACTGCAGACAAAAGATGAATACAATAAACTTATCGATATCAAGAAATTTTCGTTTCTCACAAACCCCACGCCTTGTAAGAAATACTCAGAAGGTCTACTTCTAGTCGTAATTGTATCTTCGAAACCTGAGAACTTTCAAAGGCGGTCGATAATACGCAATACGTGGGGTAAAACCGTTGATTCTACAGTGGTAATGTTTCTACTTGGCGATCCACAAAATGACACCATCAGCTTGAAAGTGCACCATGAAAATATTGCATATCGTGACATAGTACAAGGTGACTTCATAGATGCTTATAGAAATATGACATATAAGCATGTGATGGGTTTGAAATGGGTAGCCCATCACTGCCCGTTGGCTAAATATGTGTTGAAGACTGATGATGATGTAGTTGTACATTCCCGAGAGATGAGAAGGTTTTTGGCTAAGGAGTTGTCTCCGTGGGGTGCTCAGGACCTGATAGCGTGTCCTGTACTATATAAAGCCCCGGCACAAAGACACCATAGTTCGAAATGGCAGGTTTCTGTCACTGAATGGCCGGATTATTACTTTCCAACATATTGTGGAGGTGAGGTTTAACAATCTATTTATTAACTAGTTACATATCATCATCATCCGAGCGTTGTTCCCGGTTGCATCTCTCTCGAGAGCCCGGGGTCCGCTTTCCTACTTTTACGTCTCCACTTCGCACGATCTTCGGCATCCAGTGTAGTGAGGCCATTAGCACGCATATCCGATCTTACAACGTCAAGCCAGCACTTCTTGGGTCTTCCCAATCTGCCGCGGCCGGGCGGAGGCGCCATAGCAAGACATTTGTTTCCCACGTAACTAGCCGGTTTCCGTAGAACGTGGCCGTACCACTGTAAGCGGCATTCTTGCAGTTTGTCTGCAATGTCTCGGACATGAAGGCTGCCCCTGATGCGGGAGTTTCTGACGCGGTCTTTTCGCGTCACTCCACACATCCAGCGCAGCATCTTCATCTCCTGCTTATGTCGCTCAAGCAACGGCCACGCCTCACTACCATACAAAAGGACAGGTCTAATGATCGTTTTATAGACCTGTCCCTTCAGTTTAACCGGCATTTTCGGGTCACAGATGACACCAGTTACCTCTCGCCACTTGGCCCAAGCTGCCGAAATGCGGGACTTGACGTCACAATCGATGTCGCCGGACTCGTGAAGCACAGATCCCAAGTACTTAAACTGGTATGTCCGCTCGACCATGTGACCGTCTACGCAGACAGGTGTGGGATCTGTGGTATTGCTAGCCAAGTATTCGGTCTTCGCTACGTTGAGTTGCAAACCGCCGTTCTCAAGTGACTCTTTCCACGCATTTACACGCCTTCCAAGCCGCCCCTTATCCGAGTACGCTAGCGCAATATCATCAGCATACATGAGCATCCACGGGGGTTGCTCGTGTGCGTCTCGGATTATTACGGACAGTGCGTCCAGTATTACGCTAAACAGAAACGGACTTAGGACGGATCCTTGGTGGACTCCGACTGTAATGGGGAAAGATTTAGTGTCACCAACAGCAGTTCGCACCACTGAATCGGAATTTCGGTACATGTCCCTGATGGTTTGTACCGAAACATTAACTAGTTACATATACCTACATATAAAAGACTAGCTGCATCACTCTGTGTCTCCCACGTAAATCACGATCCTGTGGGAATATCGGGATTATCCAAATCTTCAGCTATCTGCGTACCAATTTCATAGCAATCGGTTTAGCCGTTTTAGTGTGAAGGTTCAACAAACATACTTGAAAACTTACATACACTGAAACTTTCATAAATTCAGATTTCACTTTGAAATTTTTAAAAGAAACATGATTTGCTATCCCTGATAGCAGTTGTTAGGTCAAGTTAGAGACCTTAGGGCGACCTGACAACTCTAACACTAGATGCGAAACACCACTATATGGTTGTTATCTCGGATAGCAGTCGTTAGGTCAAGTTAGAGGCCTTAGGGCGACCTGACAACTCTAACACTAGGTAAGATACTCCACTATATGGTTGTTATCTCTGATAGCAGTTGTTAGGACAAGTTAGAGGCCTTAGGGCGACCTGACAACTCTAACACTAGGTGAGACACACCACTATACAATCAGTAAAATATTTATGCTCTTGATTTTATAAAACCTATACCTATAGTTAATTCGTTACAGGCTGGGCTGTTATCTATTCTCCGGATGTGGTAGTCCGTCTCCTTGACGCGGCCCAAGAGACTCCATATTTCTGGATAGATGACGTCCATGTTACTGGGATCCTGGCTGAGAAGATTGGAGTGTGGAGGACATCTATACGGAGCCTTATCTTGTCCAGACCGAGGCTCCATATAATGCAGAGGTTGGGACCGAATTACAGCGGAAGTTTCCTGCTGGGCCCACAGGACTTAAGTGTTAACCAGATGATGGGTATTTGGAAGTCTATACCTAAATAGGAACTGTAAGTTATCAATTATCATTAAAACATAATTATTATTAAAAAACAAAGTCACTTCCTGCTGTCTGTCTGTCTTTCCCTATGTTTCCGTGTCTTTCCCTGATCTTTAAAACTACACAACACATTTTGATGCAATTTTTTTTAATAGATAGAGTGATTCATGGGGAAGGTTTGTATGTATAATACACACCCGTGTGAAGCCAGGGCGGGGTACTAGTTAAATGATTTATTAAAAAGTAAATATGTAGAAGGGATATTTATTTAATACTAGCTCAGTCCCGCGGTTTGACCCACTCCCGTGGGAATTTTCAAAAACTCTTTCTTATCCAATTTGAGCTCTCTACTATCAGCGGTTTAGGCTGTGCGTTGATCAGTCGGTCAGTCACTCAATACAATGTATTTTATAGATATAGATTGTATGAGTAGTAACAGTAATAGCATTATCGCACTAACGTGTTAGAGAAGTTGCTGCAAGCAACTTTTTTGTTATTTGATATTTTTAATTACTTAATTAATATTATAATGATGAAAGAGTTATTTGTTTATTTGTAATGAATAAGCTTTGAAACTACTGGGCCGATTTCAATAATTCTTTCATTTCACCAATAGAAAGCTACAATATCGAGGAGTAACAAAGGCTACTTTTGGTTCCGATATACTCCCACGGGACCGAGACTTACGCGTGTGAAATCGTGGAACGAAGCTAGTATTTTATTAAGTAGTCAAATATCTAATTAAGGCGCATTATCGCGCCTCTACGTGTTAGAAAAGTTAGCATAAGCAACTGTGTTGTTAATTGTAGTTTGAAAGGTTGTCGTTTTTGTTTGTTATTTATTTATTATCTATTTTTTTACAATCTTGTGTGATATTTACATAATTTATAATTTATTAATTTTATTTCAGAATTAAAAAGTAAGGATGAAGAAAGAATTATTTGAAAAATCCCACGTGAACGGGAATTCGGGAACGACCCGGGTAAAACCATAGGACACAACTAGTCGTTTATACCAAATAGAAAGTATTATAGGTAGCTATATAATTAATTACAATCAAGCGCCAATTTAAAAGATTTATTAACCCGTACTTTCTTTATAAAATATTACAAAAATGATATATGTATTTACAAAACAAAAATAAATTTAAAGAAAAATGAACAAAAGTATTTAATCGGCAGTCTAGATGGCGCTTTGTAATGTTCACAAATTAATTATTTATTTAGCTTTATTTCTTAAAATCTTGATTTTCCGGGAACTCATCAGTTCAGAAAAACTGTTAGTGGTTATTTTAATTTTAGTTATTAAAAACGGCAACACCATTGGTTGCCTGGAAGAAATCGCCCATGGGCGATAAGGTCGCCCATTGTACATTTTAGTTTTAAGTTTTTACTAAATCTTCAAAACTACTTGATGTATTTCTTAAAGTATTTTTTTTGTTTTGATATTTTTCAGTTGTGAAAATATTGTTTTTAATCTTAGAGCATTAAACCAGTTTTTAATTGATTATTTTGTCATTAAAATCCAAAGTATTTTTTTGTAATTAAAAAAAAACTATTAAGTTTCAGTTTCATAATGTAAATACGCCATTCTGGTGTTCTTACTTAATATATTTTTTATTAAAATAATCGTTGAACAAGGAAAACAGAGATCGATTTTAGATTTAGTGCATGTTTCCTTGTATTTCCATGGTTTTTTGTTTGTTCAGGTTTGTAATTAATAAGGTAAATTAAATTAAAACCATAAAAAATACATTTAATGGTGCTTATAATCAGTAGATTCAACCATTTATGTTCCACTTTACCAGATTCTAGACCAGCGCGAGCGGCTTGATTCTCGTAAATAATTAAATTACATACCAGTTCGATGACAGACACAGTGCAGAACGATGACAGACGCAGTGCAGACACAACACAATTACAAAGAAAACTCAAAATATACTCTAACTACCATATGAATACAATGAGAGTGTATTTTGAGTTTTCTTTGTATTTGTTTTGTGTCTGCGTTGCGTGTGCACATTGTGCACTGCGTCTGTCATCGGTCTGCACTGTCTCTGTCATCGAAGTAGAAGAGTGTCAACGTTGAGCATTGAAACAATGCTGAAAGTAATAAACACCACGAGATTAAAACCGAAAAATGAGTTTAATTACAATCCAACATCGCGAACCTTTTTGCCTTCATTTTTAACCGACTTCAAAAAAAGGAGGAAGTTCTCAATTCGACCCGTATATTGTTTGTTTGTATGTATGTATGTGGATATGTCCGCGCCGCACAGTGGGCTGAAACGGGAAATCAGCGGACTTAGGAATCAAAGTTGATAATTCTATTTTTTTTAAATGGTGATCGATAGAGATAATTAATACAATAAAAAATTGTTCTACAAGAATTCTTAAATATGAATAATTCTCGAGGAAATCGACTTTGTGTGAAAAAAATGTATGAAACGACATATGTTTTGGTCTCTAGCTTCCAACTTATGGTCGATCCCGCACTTTGGGCAGCAATTTATTATAGTATAGGTCTTTACCTTTCACCTGACACCAAAAAGTCCTGCCACGACCCGCCCTTTCGGAAAATAGAAGCGATTGAAAATGTTGTGTTTTCAAGTTACCATTTACGACCAAATCTTTACAAATTGTATTTTGTATGTTTTTGGATGTGACTAGTATATCATAAAACAATGATATGACAGCTATTCTACATAACTTTTTGAAAATCGTACAATTTCGAGTTAAGCTAAATGTTTTTAAACATTGAAAAAAATAACATAGTAATGTAGTAGCAAGGTAAACAACCTCTTCCAAGTATAGATATACTTAGTGAAGTAACAATAGGTAAGTACTTCACTAAATAACAATAGGTAGCCTATCTACCTATTGTATCGTAGTACTTCAGTCTTAATAATAAGACCCACTTATTATTACGTTTCTAGGAAATTGCGGCATCCTTCAAAGACTACCTGTGATAATGAGTGTCCTTGCGGTTTTACTGATGAGTTGTAAAAGGGGATTAGATAGGTACTTTATGAATATGGCATGTTAGGTAGGTTGTTGGGGGTGCGACTATTTAAGGGATGTAATGTAATTGCAACAGTCATTCGGATTTTGTCATTTGTCCCATAAACATTTCAATATTCGTGGTGATAATGGAGAATTTAGTGAACAATATTGACCTGTTTGTGTTGATGAGAACTGAATTAGACTCGTTTTCAGACTCTGCAAAACTTTTTGAACTTTTAAAGGAGAGATTGGGAAAAGAGATCAATGAAGAAGAAAGTGGACAGTTAGTTAAGTTTTGCCAGAAATATTCATCGAAAATAGTTTTGAAGTGGCGGAAGGCAAATAGGACCCTACAAAGATTTTTAAAAATACACCGAGATTGGTTGGAGAGTTCAATAGAGTGGCCGAATGTAGTGTGTTCTCGAGAAAATGTGCATGAAATTCTTCAAGAAATTGACCCGGTTGATGCTCAGAAAGAAAATGTTCAACCTAGCACTTCGGGAGCATCTACTTCGACCTTCACACCCAGAAAGCAGTTTGAAAATTTGGGTGAACGGCAAAAGAGAAGGCGTATAAGTCATTCACTTGACAAATCGCTTTCGTCTGAAGAATCGGGTGCTACTGCAGTGAGGGCCTTTCGTAACAGTGGAGAATTACGAGTAAGCAAAATTTTAGATCACCTTATGAAACACCCAGAAGATGCAGCTAAAGTAGAAGCGAGTTTAAAGGGAAAGAAAAGAGAAGAAGCCTACACTCCCGATAAGGCTTTGGGTCTTCTTGTATCCCTTAAACTATCTAAGTGGCAGTATATAAATTTAAGGGACTCTGCAAGTGAGCAAGGATGCGAAGTTTATCCATCCTATTATGCGATAAAACAAGCAAAAGAAGATTGTTATCCGCCCAAAAAAGACATCAGCATAAGTGAAGATGGCGCTCAAATTAAATTACAGGCACTTTTGAACTTAACCATCACACGAATAATGGAAGCTAATAACATTCAAGCAGATTCCCGTGCAGAGTTGAAGCTTACTAGCAAATGGGGATTCGATGGAGCTTCAGGGCAGAGTAATTATAAACAAAGAGGAGAATTCGACGATTCCAGCATTTTTATGGCTAGTTTGGTGCCTCTTCAGCTGCACAATGAAGAAAATATCGTGATTTGGGAAAACGACAGACCTTCATCTACATTTTACTGCCGTCCAATATCTTTTAAATATATAAGAGAAACCAAAGAAGTGGTAACAACAGAGATGAATAGAATAAAGAAGGAGATCGCAACACTGATGCCCACAATTTACAAAGAGACAACGATTGGCCACAATTTATTACTTACTATGATTGACGGTAAGATTACCTCAATCATATCCGAGACGTCTTCTGCAGCTTGCGATATATGTAGTGCCAGGCCATCGGAGATGAACGATTTAGAAGCGGTAAGGAGGAAACCAAAGAATGAGGATATATACCAGTACGGACTATCTTCATTACACGGCTGGATAAGATGTATGGAATGCCTTCTTCATATAGGTATAAATCATCTACTTTTTGTCAATATAAGAAAGTTGCATTTTTGTTTAGATATTCAATAGTAATTGTGTTTGTTTTGTTGCAGCTTACAGGCTTGATTTTAAAAAATGGAGTGCCAGAGGAGATCTTCGAGCCGTGTTAACACAAAGAAAAGAAGCAATTCAAAAAGAATTTAAGGAAACTTGTGGCCTACATATTGACATCGTGAAGCAGGGAGCGGGTACTACTAATGATGGAAACACGGCGAGAAGATTTTTTAGAGATTTTAAGACAAGTGCACGAATCACAGGTCTTAATGAAGATTTAATTGAAAGGTTTTACGTTATTCTCCAAACCATTGCGTCTGGAGAACACGTGAATGTTTCAAAATTTTCACAGTTTTGCCAAGAGACAGCAGACAATTATGTTCGATTGTACCCATGGTATTATATGCCATCTAGCGTGCATAAATTACTTATGCATGGAGCTAACATTATTGAACATTTTGGTTTGTTGCCTATTGGTAAGCTTTCAGAAGAAGCATCAGAAGCCCGTAATAAAGATTTTAGAAAATTCAGAGAGGGTCATTCTAGAAAAAATAGCAGGGTTGCGACAAATGAGGATATTCTCCATAACCTTCTTTTGTCTTCCGATCCAAAGCTTAGCATTATAAGACCGCGAATGAGCCAGAAAACTAGAATGTCTCTCTCTCCAAAATGTCTTGATCTCCTGATGCCTCTTCTGAATGAAACTCCTGAAACAGAATTTATTGATGTAAGTAATTTCCAAGATAGCGATTCTGAATAGAATAATTTGTTGATTTTAGTTTTCTCATATTGTTATATTTATTGATCTTGTATTTGTATTTCTTATTTTTAGTTTGCATTTATTTATATCTTGTGAATATATTACGGAGGGCGCGTTCCGAAACCACAGTAGTATCGTAGTTGACGTTTTAAATTATCATGTATATGTATACATTGCTCTATATGAATTTGAATTGAATTCAGTGTAAGTTAGCGTTATTTATAAGCATTAATTTAGTTAACTTTGTTCATATATTGTTAATAGATGTCCCTATATATATGTATATTTCTGTTGTAACTTTTTATTATAGACACACAAACATATTTTTCTTTTTCATTATTACACCCCAGTTCCTAATTACCTTAAACTATACTCATCTAAATCACTATAATATTTTATCATGGTATCTTATTAGATACCATTAATATATACGGTATTTCTATTGAAATACCGTATATATTTATTTACCTATACTAGTATCTACTGGATGGTTGGACTCATCAACTCATCAGTAAAACCGCAAGGACACTCATTATCACAGGTAGTCTTTGAAGGATGCCGCAATTTCCTAGAAACGTAATAATAAGTGGGTCTTATTATTAAGACTGAAGTACTACGATACAATAGGTAGATAGGCTACCTATTGTTATTTAGTGAAGTACTTACCTATTGTTACTTCACTAAGTATATCTATACTTGGAAGAGGTTGTTTACCTTGCTACTACATTACTATGTTATTTTTTTCAATGTTTAAAAACATTTAGCTTAACTCGAAATTGTACGATTTTCAAAAAGTTATGTAGAATAGGTGTCATATCATTGTTTTATGATATACTAGTCACATCCAACAACATACAAAATACAAAAAAGAGCGGTGTTTGTCTAGTGGTAGATACCCCGGCTTTCATTCTGAGAGTCGTGGGTTCGAATCCAGACAGACCGCGCACCAATGTCTTTTTCTTTAAGAAAAAGGTATGTGCGCTAATAACATCGCTCTTACGGTGAAGGAAAAACATCGTGAGGAAACCAACATGTCCTAGGACTCACCACGGTCCGAAGACATGGGATATTCAGTGTTTTCTATGTATCATATGTATGTATTTACAAAAAAAAAAAAAAGTATAATATGTAGTGTTGGGTTTTCATAACGACTTGACTCAAACCCGCGACTGACGGGGCAACGTCTCCCGCCATGCATTGGGAGTCGTCTACATTCTACGCGAATGAACATTTTAAAATTCGCGCGTCAATGAGTGGCGCGCTCGCCGCTCGCGGTGCGACACTAGCGCCGCGGTGTGTCAATAAAAAGGAGCTTGTGCCGGTGTCTCTTTGAGAGTCAACTTGGTCTCGTCAATTAAATTAAATAAAACTGAAATAGTGAAATTCCTATTGTGTTAACTATCAAAACGTGAAATATATAAACATTGTGAACGTATGTTGTGTTCGTGGCGATCCTCGTCAAGGAAAACCCAGGTCAGTCGAGTCATTTTTTATAAGTCGTTACTTTTCTCAATTTCAAGTGCCTAGACTTACCATTTTGGTCCTTCGACCGCAGATGACCCAGTTACGATATCAATACAACTAATTCCCTTATGTATTTAGTGTATTTATCCCGTAATATACATAAAATCTCCTAATATTGTTGATTGCCACGAGTTCGCAACGTGCGTACTAACTATTAAGTATTCTGTGAAATTTGAAATTAATTTGTTAATATCTCAAAAACTACGCAACCTATTCCCAATATTATTTCGCAAATCGTATTATTTTGGTTTTCTACACCTGATTCAATAGTTAGAAACATAAAATACGGAAGATTTCGAGTAGTGATTTTTCGAAATTATTTACGTAAACGCGTTTCGACCAACACTATTTTTACCATTTTGTCAGTAATTTTCCATTAAATTAATCACAATGCCGCCTAAAAAAGATGTAGAAGTCGAAGTCAACGTGGAAGATGAGTATGACACGTTGGTACAACCACATATTACCACAAAAGAAATGTGTTTTCTAAGGTTACAGTGTTTGTTCGAAATTTCCAAAAAGGTTAGTGACAAATCGGAGTTGTTGGGTGATTTTCATGCTCGAGTCAGTGAATTAGCGTCTTGGCGTAAAAAGTACGAAGATAGCGTAAAAAATATCATTCTTATTAAAAAGAAATATATACCGGATTATACTCCAAGTTATCGCGAATTGGAAAGTTTCGACGAGATATATTTTCGCATTCGAAGTGTGGCCGAATCGTTGAACTCGAGTGTACCGAAGCCAGTCAATTCTTCACAAACAGATGGAGGTAGTTGCAAGGTTAAGTTACCGAAGTTAGAACTTTGTCCCTTCGACGGCAAACGTGAAAACTGGCCGACTTTTCGTGATACTTTTGTTCGATTAATTCACGAAAACAAACAGTTAGCAGATATTGAAAAGTTTTATTATTTATTATCGGTTGTAAGCGGGCCTGCCTTGACAATTGTTAAGTCAATGCCGGTTACGTCCGATAATTACCAGATTATTTGGAGTAGTTTAGAAAAACGATTTGAGAATAAGCGTGCTTTAGCAAATACTTATCTTGATAAATTATTTGAATTTAAGCCTTTGGCAAACGAATCAGTTTCGGGACTTTATTCGTTCTTGGAGACTTTTCAAGAAAATATTAAAGCCTTGAACTCACTTCACCTTCCAGAATTGTCAGGTTTTATATTGTTTTATATTGCGTTGCGTAATCTAGACCCCGTGACTAGGCGTGAATTCGAACGGGATTTAGATAAAAATAAAATACCAACTTATAGTGATTTGATCAGTTTTATTGAGAATCAGGTAGACAATCTCGAGATGGCACACTGTGCTACTAATTCCACTTCCGTTAAGAGTGTACGGCACAGTGAACACAAGCCGAAGGTACTCAATCAGCCTTCTACAAAATCGGTTTATACAAGTAAGCAGCGGCCTGCGTTGGCAGTTGCTGCTATCAATACAGACAAAGCTGTAACTACAAAATCCATGCAATGTTTGTATTGTAAAAAGATGCATTCTATATATCGATGCGTCGATTACATCGACCTTACGCCGGCGCAGCGGCTCGAAAGGGTTAAGCAAATGAATTTATGTGAAAATTGTTTGCGAGATCATCCGCTCGACGACTGCCCGTCTAAGGTGCGTTGTACGGTATGTAAGAATAAGCATCACCACACGCTGCACATAGATTTCTTTGCAAACTCGAGTTCTAGTGCAGTGGCGTTGACTTGCTCGGCTAATTTGACAGTCTTGCTCGGCACCGCGGTCATCCACGTCGCAGATTGTTGGGGCCAGTACCACACCGTACGTGCTTTGATTGACAGCGGCGCTATGTCGAGCTACATAACTCAAGACTGCGCAAAACGCCTAGGGCTGGCACGCCGTAAATGTAATTTTGAACCAATCGGTCTAGGTGGCAATCCAGTGCAGGAGTTCGGGTTAACTACTTGCAATGTTAAACCACGACACTCTCCTGGTCCTATCTTGTCAACTGATGCGGTCATTGTTACAAATATCGCAGGTAACTTACCCACATTGTCCCTGCCAAATACAATAATAAATGAATATCAGCATTTAGTGTTAGCTGACCCGAAATATTATAAACCCGCACCTGTCGACATGTTATTAGCAGGTGACTTGTTTCCATACATCTACGACGGACCTAAAATACTTCCTCGTGTATTTGGTCTTCCTGTCGCTATGAAATCTATATTCGGTTATGTCATTCTCGGTCAAACTGAACTCGGTAGCTCTGCTTCTGATCGTAATGTTCCTTTAAAGACTAACAGCTCGTTTTGTGGGTTTACAGTTAATCTTGATCAAGTTGTGCGTGCGTTCTGGGAGATTGAGAACGTACCTTCTGATAAACCTCGTAACCCAGATGACGAACTCGCTGATTTGTTATTTGCTAAGGAACATAGTCGTGATGATACCGGTCGGTATGTTGTGAAGTATCCCTTTCGACCTGGTATTGAGTTAGGTGACTCCAGCGCAATGGCTAAGCGTCGCTTCCGAAGTCTTGAGTCCAAATTAGATCGAGATCCCGAATTGAAGGTTCAATATCATAAGTTTATGCGCGAGTATCAGGAGTTGGGTCATATGACTTGTCTTGGTGACGCCCCTCACGCGACTTCCAAGTACCTAATTCCACACTTTTGTATTATCAAACCGACAAGTACCACGACCTCTCATCGTGTTGTGTTTGATGCGTCAGGAACCACGTCAAATAATGTTTCTCTTAACTCATTAGTTTTAGCGGGTCCAAAGCTTCAAGCTGATATAAACGAATTATTAATTAATTTTCGTACTCATGCAATTTGTCTTTCAGCAGACATTTGTAAAATGTACAGACAAATAAATATTGATCAAAGCCAGCGTCCGTATCAGCATATTCTATGGCGTTATGCTTCCGATCAACCAATTCAAGTATTTGAATTAAATACTTTGACGTATGGTGTAGCTAGTAGTCCTTATCTTGCTATTAAAGTGTTGCACACTCTGGCTGATGATGAAGCTGCCAGGTTTCCGAGAGCTGCCCATGTCCTTAAGACAGCCTTTTTTATGGACGATCTTTTAGAGTCTGTTCCCACACTTGAAGAGGCTATCCAGCTTCAACACGAGCTGGTGGAGTTACTTCAGAGAGGTGGCTTCCTTCTTCGTAAGTGGTCGAGCAATTGTCCACAAGTGCTCGAGCAGCTGGACGAATCTCATCGTGAAACGCCTGTTGCATTCGACGAAAAAGAAAATTTGTCCATCAAAATCCTAGGTTTGCAGTGGCTCCCTGCTAGTGATGCATTTTCTTTCAATATTGATTCTCCAAGCTCTACTATGACAAAAAGAACGGTTTTGTCCCAAATAGGTCGACAGTTTGATCCGCTAGGTTTTGTCGCTCCGTGCATATTTTATGCTAAGTGTTTTATGCAGGAGCTTTGGGCTCGTCAGTTAGGATGGGATGAGGATCTACCGTCAGATTTAGCTTCGCAATGGTCTACGTACGTCAACGAATTACCATTACTATCAAATATACGACACGACCGACATATCAAAGTAGTTCGTCATACCTACTGTCAGATTCTAGGATTCTGTGACGCATCTACTCTTGGATATGCTGCGATTGTGTTTCTTCTTTCGAAAAATGCCGAAGGTGAGATGAAAGTTAGTTTAGTCATTGCTAAATCTAAGGTCGCGCCCTTAAAGACTATAACGATTCCTCGCCTGGAACTTATGGCTGCACATCTTTTAGCAAAATTGATCAAACATGTTCATTCCATTTTAGAGAAACGACTTACGATCAACGATATCACATTGTTTACGGATTCTTCTGTCGTTTTAGCCTGGCTCAACACTCCGAGCCATACATTGAAGACTTTCGTTTCGACTAGAGTGTCTAAAATTCATGATAGTGTCCCTAGCAATTCTTGGTATCACGTTAGTGGTGAGTCTAACCCCGCAGACATCTGTTCTCGTGGTGCTTTGCCGTCTGTGTTACTGGCTAATCATGAGTGGCTCAACGGCCCAGCCTGGCTGAGACTCGATCGGTCTCAGTGGCCCATAAAAGCCATAGATGAGTTCAGAAACTGTGATCCCCCTGAATTAAAATGCCAGAAGCCTGCTTTGTTAACTTCTGAATCGGAACCCTCTGAGATGTATAAACTTACAGAGAAATACTCCAGTTTTTATAAGTTAGTTAATGTGGTAGCTAGATGTTTCCAGTTTGTTCGTATCTGTCGTTCTCACTCAGTTGAACCTAAATCACTTACTGTTGCTGACACTCGTAAGGCGCATGATGCCTTAGTTAAAGTGGTTCAAGAACATCATTTTTCTGACGATCTAATAGCGCTATCAAAGAAAAGCCAGTGTAGTTCCTCTTTGCGAAAGCTCAACCCTTTCATTGATTCAGACTGTTTCCTCAGGGTGGGGGGCAGACTTTCGCAATCAAATTTGTCATATAAGACAAAACATCCTCTACTTTTACCTAAAAAATCTAATTTTACAAATATATTAATTGATTATTATCACAAAACTCATTTACATGTTGGTCCTAGGACCCTTCAAAGTTTGATTGCCCAGAAATACTGGATCCTTTCAGCGCGTAGCGTGATCCGGTCGCGCACCGTGAAATGTATTTCTTGTTTTAAGGTTTCTCCTTCGAGTCCTCAACCTTTGATGGGCGAACTGCCCAAATATCGATTGGACAACGTCCATGTCTTTCATACTGTAGGGATTGACATTGGCGGACCGTTTCCCACAAAGGAGTCCACGCGCAAAAATGCACGTATCTATAAATCGTATTTGTGCGTTTTTGTGTGTTGTGCTACACGAGCTGTGCATTTGGAGGTCTTGTCCTCCTTGAGTGCAGAGTGTTTTCTTGCATGTTTCGATCGTTTTACGGCACGGCGAGGGCTGTGCCATTCCATTGTGTCGGATAACGGTACCAACTTTGTTGCGGCTAACAGACAACTCAAAGAAGTAACTGAATTCTTTAACTCTGATGCCGATAACATTTCTAAAGGTTTGATTATTCGCGGAGTGACTTGGCGTTTTAATCCGCCAGCAGGTAGTAATTTTGGCGGCCTTTACGAGGCCCTAATTAAATCTGCTAAGCTACTTTTGAAACGCACCGTAGGTTCCCGAGCCTTATCTTTCGAGGAGCTTGCAACCCTTTTCATGAGAGCTGAAGCAGTACTCAATTCAAGGCCCCTCTGTGCCTTGTCTGGTGATCCTAATGAATACGAGGTACTGACTCCCTCACATTTTCTTATTGGACGAGAACTTCTAACCGTACCTGAATATGATTTTACTGACTTGTCGAGCTCTAGGTTGAATCGTTGGCAATCCGTTCAGCAAATGTCCCAGCGTTTTTGGAAACTTTGGAAGCTAGACTATTTGCATACGCTACAGACGCGTCAAAAATGGTTTACCAACCGTCAGAATCTTCAGGTTGATGATCTTGTTTTAATAAATTCGGAATTAACTTCACCTCTTAAATGGGCTTTAGGCAGAATTACGCAACTGCATTGTGGCCCAGATGGTGTTGTGCGAGTCGTAAGTGTACGTACAGCTAACAACAGCGAGTTTATTCGGCCTGTTTCTAAATTGAGTCCTCTTCCGTTGGATCAGGAGTCAGAATAACCTCTATTTATATATTTCCATTAACATTTATCTAACATTTTTATATTTCTAGTTCTATGTTTATGTTAGTTTGTAGTTATCTATTTAAATACAGTATACAGTCCGCTAGGTATATATCATATTCCGTGATCCTTTTATTCACATTATATTATTATTAATTTTCCTCCCTTGGTAACGTAACTGGGAAATCCTTGCGGATTTCGGTGGGGGGAAATGTTGGGTTTTCATAACGACTTGACTCAAACCCGCGACTGACGGGGCAACGTCTCCCGCCATGCATTGGGAGTCGTCTACATTCTACGCGAATGAACATTTTAAAATTCGCGCGTCAATGAGTGGCGCGCTCGCCGCTCGCGGTGCGACACTAGCGCCGCGGTGTGTCAATAAAAAGGAGCTTGTGCCGGTGTCTCTTTGAGAGTCAACTTGGTCTCGTCAATTAAATTAAATAAAACTGAAATAGTGAAATTCCTATTGTGTTAACTATCAAAACGTGAAATATATAAACATTGTGAACGTATGTTGTGTTCGTGGCGATCCTCGTCAAGGAAAACCCAGGTCAGTCGAGTCATTTTTTATATCCGTTGTCTAGTACCCATAGTACAAGCCTAGTGCTTAGTTTGGGGCTAGATTGCGCTGTGTGTAACGTCGTGCAATATTTATTTATTATTTATTTTATTAATTTGTAAAGATTTGGTCGTAAATGGTAACTTGAAAACACAACATTTTCAATCGCTTCTATTTTCCGAAAGGGCGGGTCGGGGCAGGACTTCTTGGTGTCAGGTGAAAGGTAAAGACCTATACTATAATAAATTGCTGCCCAAAGTGCGGGATCGACCATAAGTTGGAAGCTAGAGACCAAAACATATGTCGTTTCATACATTTTTTTCACACAAAGTCGATTTCCTCGAGAATTATTCGTATTTAAGAATTATTGTAGAACAATTTTTTATTGTATTAATTAGCTCTATCGATCACCATTTAAAAAAAATAGAATTATCAACTTTGATTCCTAAGTCCGCTGATTTCCCGTTTCAGCCCACTGTGCGCCGTACTCCGGCATATGAATCCCGATTTCGATCATTCTTTTTTTATTTGGAAGGTGAGTGTCCTGAGTTGGTCCCATAAAAACTGTGATGATCTGATGAGTATCTTCGGAATGATGAGCAGAATAGCATCCCTGAATGCATTAAATTACTACTTTATGTACTTCTACCTATAGAATCCACCTTCTCATCAGAAAACTCCTCGATTTTTAGTGGCAGTCGAGTTTTACTGGGTGGATCCAGATTGTAGTTTGGCTGCCCAACTTCAGTTTACATAACAGATACCTAAGTCGGCACTGTATGTAGGAAACATTATTTTATGTTTTTTTGAAGTTGGTTTTTAATTATTTATGGTAAATTTGTTTACACAATTAGTTAACTTTTACAACCTAAAAAATTATAAAAACAACTCGTTAAAATAGACATTTTAATTTTACAAAGAAGCGGGATACCTATAGGTATTTGAACATGGGTTCTTCCTGTACTGATTAGTAGTAGGTAATCTGCACTTCATATTGGTAATACCTACAGTTTATATTTAAACGCGAAATTCAGTGTTGGCGCTCACGACGCGGTGACGTCGCACCTCGAGCTAGCAACCACGCGGTTAACCTTAAGTAGCCCTCAAATTTTAAGTGGAGTTTTAGTATACGACTGTAAATCACGAAATAAGTAAGAAAATGATCAAGGTACATATCGCTTGTATAAGTGTATTCACATTGATATTTTACTACCGCAATACAAATATTACTCAAGATATAGCCAAGACAAATGATCCGAAATATCGTCTTCTGGAACCTTACAACGCAACTCAACTGCAGACCAAAGATGAATACAATAAACTTATTGATTTAAATACATTCTCATTCATAACGAACCATACGCCTTGTAAAAAATACCCAGAAGGTCTTCTTTTAGTCGTAATAGTGTCATCAAACCCAGTGAATTTTCGAAACCGGATGACCATACGGAATACTTGGGGTAAAACTGTTAATTCTACAGTAGTTGTATTCTTACTTGGCGATCCACAAAATGACACCATAAGCTTGGAAGTGCACAATGAAAATATGGCTTATAATGACATAGTACAAGGTGACTTCAAAGATGCATATAGAAATTTGACGTATAAGCATGTGATGGGTTTTAAATGGGTAGCTCATCATTGTCCGATGGCTAAATATGTGTTGAAGACTGATGATGATGTAGTGGTACATTCCCGAGAGATGAGAAGGTATTTGGCTAGGGAGCTGTCTCCGTGGGGTGCTCAGGGCCTGATAGCGTGTCCTGTGTGGCATAATGCCCGAGCCCAGAGGCACATTGGGTTAAAATGGAAGGTTTCTTACACTGAATGGCCACATGAGTACTATCCAACATATTGTGCAGGTGAGGATTCATGTAATTTAATAAAAATCAAAAATATTTTTATTCTATTAAGAAAACGACGTTTTCGCATTTTAGTTCACATTTAATTTATATTTTAATTTTATTAAACATTTCATTTATATGTAGGTATCTAAATAACATCTAAATTTGGTTCCTTTTACACTTTTACAAACAACTGAATGTAAGTGTTCGTCAGCTTGGCTGGATCTGACTTGCAATAGATTTACACCAAACTACTTACTTACTATTACACCGTACTTATTTGGTACCATTGTTGATATATTTAGTACCTACGTGGTTTCGAAAATATTAACGATACAAAGTGGCCGACCACTCTGACGTCAGGTTGGCCGGGCCAGCTTAGATTTATCACCATCCACCGTTACATGCTCCACGTTATACGGTGTTCCGAGAAGGGGGCATTAAGCCGAAAGGGGGTTGTCCTAGATCTAAACATTCATTGCCCTTATTTACAAAAACAGCTGTTTTTAGGGTTCCGTACCCAAAGGGTAAAAACGGGACCCTATTACTGAGACTTCGCTGTCTGTCCGTCCGTCTGTCCGTCTGTCTGTCTGTCACCAGGCTGTATCTCATGAACCGTAATAGCTAGACGGTTGAAATTTTCACAGAAGATGTATTTCGGTTGCCGCTACAACAACAAATACTAAAAACAAAATAAAACAAATATTTAAGAGGATACAACAAACGTGTTTCAAAAACATCGAATCGAGTAGGTCATGAAATTCAAAATGGCTACACTATCTGTCAATTAAACCAGTCTGCCTTCACTTACCAAAGAGTTTCTTAATTATAAGTTTCAGATTGTCTTTGTGCAAAAGTTTTTTTTTTTCATTTTTTTTTTTAGTGGTGTGGTCTATGATGGAAGTAAGAATCGATGCTAATTATGTCACATTTTAAAATTGGTAAACGATTTTAGGGTTCGGTACCCAATTGTGATAGTGGTACGGAACCCTTCATGCGCGAGTTTCGCACTTGCCGGGTTTTTTTTTCAGTGAAACAACTTGAAAATTTTCGAAAAAAAGTTCGAATTTTCAAAAGTCGTAGAACAAAAGTTCGCCTAGACCTCTAGAACAAACCCCTTTCGGCTTAATACCCCCTCCTCGAAACACCCTGTATATGCCAAGACTTTGTACCTATTTGGTATCTACGCATATATTTTTTTCACAGTCCTAGGAAGCTCTAATAAACGTTATTACAAAAAACCATTTAGCGCCTGCTAAAGATGTATTAGCAAGCGCCTGCAGAATTTGTCAAAGTTAACACAGATACTATTTCATCATCATCATCCTCACGATGTTCCCGGTTGCATCCGTCTCGGGAGCCCGGCGTCCACTTTCCTACTTTTATGTCTCTTCGCACGATCTTCAGCATCCCGCGCAGTGAGGCACAGATAATAATATGGTACTTGCTAATACATTTTTAGGGTTCCGTGCCCAAAGGGTAAAAACGGGACCCTATTACTGAGACTTCGCTGTCTGTCTGTCTGTCTGTCTGTCCGTCCGTCCGTCCGTCCGTCCGTCTGTCCGTCTGTCACCAGGCTGTATCTCATGAACCGTAATAGCTAGACGGTTGAAATTTTCACAGAAGAAGTATTTCGGTTGCCGCTACAACAACAAATACTAAAAACAAAATAAAACAAATATTTAAGAGGGGCTCCCATACAACAAACGTGTTTCAAAAACTACATGGCAATCGAGTAGGTCGTGGAATTCAAAATGGCCGCCCTGTCTGTCAAATATACCAGTCTGCCTTCACTTACCAAAGAGTTTCTTATAAGTTTCAGATTTTCTTTGTGCCAAAGTTTTTTTTTTTTGAGTGGTGTGGTCGTATGAAGGGAGTAAGGATCGAAGCTAAATATTTCACATTTTCAAATTTAAATTTAAAAATTGGATGTAAATCATTTTAGGGTTCCGTACCCAAAAATGTCATAGTGGTACGGAACCCTTCGTGCGCGAGTGTCGCACTTGCCCGGTTTTTTAATATTAATATAATAACTATTATGTTTTCTCTTAGTACAGACAGATTATGTGTTACAGGCTGGGCTGTCATCTATTCCACGGACGTGGTAATCCGTCTTCTGGAGGCGGCGCAAGAAACTCCATATTTCTGGATTGATGACGTCTATACAACTGGGATCTTGGCCCAGAAATTAGGGATAGAAAGGACATCAATACACAATCTTATCCTACCTGATATCATGAGGAGTTCAGGATCAAAGTACAATAAAACCTTTCTGCTTGGACCACGGGATTTAAGTGTTGACCAGATGTTGAGTATTTGGAACTCTATATCTGATTAGTTCAAGACCATCAGGAGTGGAAGAGGATGGAGGAGGCCTACGTCCAAGATTGGACATGAAAAGGCTGTAATGGATGGATGGATGGATCTGATTAGTTAATGTAAGGGCAGATTTTTTATTCCACAGATAAAAGATAAGTATCTGCCTTATAAAATCGAACTCAACCAAATTTAAAAGCCTAATAAAGTTTAGATAGATAGATTATTTTTTAATTGTAATCTATAGGTAGGTACTAATATTTTAAAGAAGAAAGATTGGTTTGTTTTATTCTAACGAGCTCCTAAACTAATTTGGACTGGACTGATTTCAAAAATTATAGAAAGCTACATTACCTACCTCCCTAACATCTTCACCCGATTTTTCCACGGAATCGGAATTTCCACGGAATTTACGTGATATGATAAGTTAGAACCAAATAATTCTGCACGAAGGTAATTCATTCATTCATCTTAATTACCACGGATCATTAGGTAGGTTAGGTGGTATATTACCTATATTGTAGTAATAATTGTATCTAAGTACTATCTATATAAATAAAATTCAATGTTCTGACTGACCTAAATATTAATGCAGAGCCCAAACCGTTGGTCCTAGAGACATAAACTTTGGAGAATATGTTCTTTGTGGTGTGTAGGTTCCACTAAAGGATTTCGGAAAATCCCACGGGATGGGATTGGGACTTACGCGGGTGATACCGCGGGGCGCAGCAGTATCTTATAATAATGTAAATACAAATGATTATAAAATCAATAATATAACACATGTTCACTCAATTATCACTTTACTTTTATTTTAATCAAATTAAAATTAAATCTAAAAATGTAAACAACTAGCTAGGTAATAATCACAAGTCTTAAAATTATTTGACTTAAGAGGATAGTCTCCATTCTCTTTCTCCATACACACGTAGTTTAAATTTTCCTCCCTGGATAAAGACATTAGAGCAAATATGTTTATGCCATAAAACCTATATCTGTCATGACAATGCATCTACCTTTTTTTTATTTACTAATTAAAATAGTAATAAAAAAATAAAAAGATGCATAGTCATGACAGATATAAGTTTTATAACACATTTGCTCGTAAAGGGCCTCTTATTTCACCAATTTCAATATCGTAATGTATGTCATTACGTACTTGTGCGTAATCGTAAAGTAAAACGCACGAGTTTCTTTCTAATAAGGTAACACGTACGGTTTATCATGCTCCGTCTAAAACCAACGGTACTTTTTTAAATCTTAAGAAAAAAAAAGCAAAGAAAGCAAATCAAAAAGTTTTTATGTCAGAAAAGTGGTCAATATTTTATGAATAAAATTAACTTTGGGAGATAAAATATAAAAAATAAACATTTAATTCTTTAATTTAATTCATTTTGACAGTAAATTACATCTGTAACAGAAACAAAAAAATATTAATTTACTTTATTAGTAATGACAACATTAAAAATGCCAACTGGCAACGTAATAATCAATTTCACAAATTGTTCAAATTTTTCTAACTGCTTTAACAAGTAATTAAAGATTTATTCGTTTAAGAAAGTCCGAGTTTTATTTATTTCCTCGCAAATGTGTTATAAAACGTCGTATGACATACGTGCGCTTTGATAATTACAGCCTCTGCTTTCTTGTAGCCCTCGCCTACGGCTCGGGCTAGCAATATCGCCTCGGCTGTAATTTTCAACTTACCGCACTTATATCATAATGTACTATTATGGCATAAACATATTTGCTCTAATGTCTTTATCCAGAGAGGAAAATTTAAACTACGTTTGTATGGAGAGAGAGAATGGAGACGATCCTCTTAACAAAATATACAAGGTCTAAGTAATAAAGTGTTGGTAGCCAACCCTCACTATGAAATGTGATCTAAAAATTGAAGATTATTTTAATTACGTACCATGTTTGTATGCCCATGTGGTTTTATTATGTTTACCATCTATTTGTACCTTTATCCACAAACAATAAATAATTTCATTTTAAAAATATTTAATTTGTAAGCAATTTTAGGTATGTATAAGTATTAATGACATTTCCATATTATCTAAAATAGGTAGGTAGGTACACAAAACATTAAAAAAAACATTAAACAAAGCAATCAGGTAATTTGTTTAGATACTAAATTTAAAAAGGAAATTATACGAGAGTGCCTTCTAGTCTGAGTTCTAGGCTAGATAAGTACAACAGGAATAGCATGATAATTAATTAATTATGTAGGATTCATGGTCTTTTTACCCGACTGCGCGACGCAAAGAAGGGTTATGTGTTTATCAGTCTATGTATGTATGTATGTTTGTTTGTTTGTTTGTTTGTATGTTTGTTCCTATGTGGCGCTCTAGAGGCCAAACGCATGGACCGATTTTAATGATTCGCACGTCAATCGATTCGTCTCAATCCTGGGAGTGTCACTGAAGACATGAGAGTTATCAAAATTCAAAATGGCGACCACCAGCCGCCATATTGTAAAAAAGAAAAAAAGAAAAATTGACTGACTATGCCGAGTGGGGTATCGTCGAATACGTATTTGAAAATCATTTTTAGGTGTTGATCATTTTTCATTAAGTTTAACTATTTGGGATCTACAACGACTTAAAGTTGGTTAAGAAAACAAAAATTGACTGACTATATCAAGTGGGGTATCGTTGAATAGGTATTCGAAAATCATTGTTAGGTTTCTCTAATCATTTTTCATTAAATGTAATCATTTGGGATCTACAACGGTTTAAAGTTGGTTAGGAATCGTCCATACCTTAGATTACCGCAACTCACTGAATAATCCTCAACTTAATAACCCTCTCAATGAAATGATGCGATTGCGATTAAAATACAATAAAATTGATTTCATAATACGTCTTGCACCTAATGCTGACTAAAAAGCGCAAAATAAAAAAATTAAATAAAAATTTAAAAAACCCGCCTGCTTAAAAAAACTTTAAATAATAAAAACATATGCATAATAAAAACTGAAAAGAAAATAAAACAAGTCCAGTAGTCACAGAACATAGCGATTTTAACAGTCGGGACCCATTACTGAAAAGGTAGATGATGAGCTAGATTTTAGGTAGTCAATGGGTCCCGACTGTTAAAGTCGCTATGTTCTGTGACTACTGGACTTGTTTTATTTTCTTTTCAGTTTTTATTATGCATATGTTTTTATCATACTATAATCTAAAATTCAAGACATTTTTGGTTTTGTGTTTATTACTTTTAGCATTGTTTCAACGCTCAACGTTTCGTGATTTTACAGGTCCCTTCTTCAGGACTGTTAAAAAACCGAAAAATGTCTTTATTTTCAATACAACAACACAAAACGGAAGAAAAATCTATACAGTACTATAATCTCTTAAATATTAATCAAGTTGGTGCATTAATATCATTCGGAACTATTAGTACTTATCTATATCTACAAACACATAATTTCTCATTATAATATTATTAGTAAGTACCAACCAACCTACTATAATCTCTACCTGTCATATAATAATCTATGTAGGTAGGTAGGTCTTACACACATGAACACATAATGCATCACGGTGATTAGTACAGTTTAAGTTATTATCTTTTGTTTCAAAATTCATCCAGGAAGTGTGGAATAACACTTTGTCTTAAAACCGAACTTAATTGTTACTTATCATTAGGTGCTAACATAATATTAATTTGTGATAAAAGCTCTAATATCACAGCTCTCTAACTTTTAACATCTTATAACCTAAATATTTCTTAATTTGTTTTTATTGCTCAAGGCAGTTTTATCTAAAAAATAATTAAGGAAAAATACGCATTACAAAATCCCCACTTATGGCGAAGCTTGAACTCGCGTCTTTGGATCTGTACCGTCTATTCCAACTAGACCACGCAAGTCCCTGCCCCGAGCGGTGAAAATTATGAAGCGTATCTATCCTTATCCTATCCTATCGTATACCTACTAACATACCTTCCTGCTTATTATAAGCTCGTATATTTAAAAAAATATTAGTTGTTGATTGCTGATGATTAAGGTAACAATTTGTTATACCTATTTGTCGTCATCATTCCCTGTAATAAGCGTCATCTGAACTTCAACATCAACAGTTTTCTTGCCTTTGAAACTATCTTCTATCTCTTGCAGAGTCCTATCTTTAGTTTCTGGTAAAAGTACGTATATGACACTCAAAAATACAACCAAAGTTGCTGAGTATACCAAGAACGCGCCTTCGACTCCGACCGAAGAATATAAATGAGGTGCTGTCTTCATAGACACCACAAAAGATGGTGTTAAAAATGATGTAGACAAAGTAGATCCTAAACTTCTATACGATAAGGGAAAGACTTCACCACATATTACCCAATTTAAAGGCACTAACCCTAAACAAAATACTAAAGTATAAAAAACCATTAACGCCATCGGAACTGTATCCATTATCCATTCTGATGTCAAAACTTGAGCTTTCCTTAAGTAAATGAATATAGAAATTAAAGTTAATGATAGAACTGTTAAAATACCACTTGAAAATAGTATAGTTCGTCTTTTAAAGTATTTGAGTAAGAATATAGCTAGAAAAGCACAGACGGTTCTTAGTAAATCTATGACAGTGAATTGCCACGCAACTTCTTTTGGGTCTGACTTATTTAATACAGCTTGAAGTATTATATTTCCATATGCAGCAAACATATGAGCTCCTCCGAATTCGAAAACGATCAGCATACTTATAGCTATTATAGCTGGCTTGTAAAACTCTTTCTTTTTGAAAATTTTGAGTATATCCTTTAAAGTGCCAATCATAATCTTAAATTTACTAGACGAAGTGTTCTTCACTGACTCAGCCCTCTTCTCTTCAATTACCTCTTCTTTATGCGCATTGATCATTGCATCTAATTCCACTTTCTGTTCATCCCCATCACCTCTTACCCATCTAAATGCTTTACGGGCTTCTTCGTACTTCTCTTTCGAGACCAACCAACTCGGCGATTCTGGTGATAAACTTATAATAGCCATGGCTATAAGAGGAAACATGGAACAGACTACCGCAGTCATCTTCCATGTCAATTGCGCTCCCCATAAATGTGACAAGAATATCCCTAAGCCAAGCGAAATAGCAAAGGTTCCAAGAAATGCTCCCCTGTACTTCGGATCTGTGTATTCTGCCACTAAAATGGCGGCAAGCGGAGTTCTTAATCCCAGAGCTAAACCGTGAAGTAATCTGGCTAAGATAAACAGAGGAACAGAGTTTCCTAGAACGAAGACGATCCAGCCGAGCAGAGCGGGAATTGTGGATATGAGGTGTGCCTTCTGACGGCCCAGTTTGGTCATAAGGATAGGTGATATGAAGTTGCCGACGATGCCCATCACGCCTACCACCGACGCTGAAATTAGAAAAGATACAATTTATTAATTAAGCTCGTTATTAAAATCCGAAGTTCCTATGTCAGGTTGGATTTAAAAAAAAACGAAAAGGCGTTTACCAAGAAAGCCTACGCATTAGCCCAATTGCTGCCCTTGTATTAGCTTGTATTAAATGGTGATTAAATGTTACATGCATGCGTGATACCCTTAAAACAAAGGGCAGCTAATGTGTGTAGGCTTTTAAAAAACCCAAAAGGCGTTTGCCAAGAAAGTCCGCGCATGCTTCTAATTTTTTTAATAATCAATGAATAACTAATTCTCCGCATTATAATATATCATCAAAATAATTCTTCGTTATTTTGATGGATACCACGAGAGTGTTTTGAACAAAAGACGACTTATGCGTAGAATTGCTATTCGTTGCTTATTCCAGTTTGGTCGAATCGAGCCTTACGGCCGAATACATCACCGAATACGCATCTCAAAATTTGAGTTCTACTTAAACAACTAAGAATTCAAACATTCCCATACCTACTATTTTTAAACTTAGAAGCTCCTCAAATATTTAAGTACGCTTAAAATTGTAAGTGACGTTTCTGTATTCGGCTGTTAGTCAGTTACCTACGACTAACGATTATACCTAAAATCGTTGCCTAAAATACGGAAAAGTCTAAATTATTTTTGTCGCAATTGTCCCAATTGCGTGTACGCAAGTGTAGATTGCCTTTCAGGAAATTCCGTGCCGAATGACCGCTTGCAATAATGATAATGACATGGCTAAATGCGTAGTTTCATCTATGTTTACAAGGTAACTGACTTTAAAGATAGTTCCGACTTATTTATCAGAATGAATTACAGAGATGTGGAGAGGCATTGCAAGGGGTCTTTTTAGCTTAGAATTTGGCACAAAGTATGGGCCAATTTGGTACGTTTTTCCCTCAAATAAACATGGACTTTAAGGGAACAGTCTACCTACTCTTTTCTCTATACAAACTTTACAAACGTAGTCGACTGTTTCGTCCCTGGATAAAGATATTAGGAAAAATATGTTTATGCTATAAGTCCTACATCAGCCATGACCATGCCCCTACGTTTTGATGTTCTGTTTTTTTTTCTGAATTGTATTTCTATTCTAATTAGAAATGTTCATTTTAAATCATTTCATTTTAAACATATTTGCTGTACCTAATGTATTTATCCAGGGAGAAAACAATCGACTACGTTTGTATGGAGAAAGAGTAGGTAGACTGTCCCCTTAAGTTCGTCTTTTTCTGAGCCCTCTTCTATATCGCTTATCTAACTAGGTAACGCAGCCCGCAATTTTTGGACGTTACAACTTAGGTATATAGCTACATTATTATAATGTTTATATCACGTAATAGTTCTTTGAAAGTTTTGCCCAATATGTTCTGTGTCCATAACATTCTAAGACACATACCAAGACCTTGATACTCAAGCATGTGTGATTTATTCTAGTGCTCATAACTTTGCGAAATTTGATGGATCGAAATATTTATAGCTGTGACCTCTACAAGGTATTTCGAGGAAGGGCTATTAAGCCGAATGGGGTTTGTTCTAGACGTCTAGGTTGCAAATTCGAGGTAGTTTTCGAAAATTAAGAAAAAAAAGTTTGAATTTCCAAAAGTCTTAGAACAAAAGTTGTTCGCCAAAGCTCTAAAACAACCCCATTTCGGCTAAATACCTGCTCGGAACACCTGTATTGTAGGTATAGTCAACGAAGGATTTAGATACAGGTGCCGGCAAACATCTTGAAAAAAATGGCGCAGAAATCGATTTTTGATAGAAGACGCACGTAAATGTAATGCGCGATCTTATCCCCTTCCACGTCAGTACCTATTTTTCAAGATGTTTGCCGGCACCTGTAGCTAGATTCATTTTTGGAAAATTATGACGTGGAAGGGGTGAGTTCGCGCAATACATTTTACATGCGATTTCTATGAAAAATCGCCTTCTGCGCATCAGCGATTTTTTCTAGATGTTTGCCGGGACCTGTAGCTTGGTTTGGTAAACCTGGTTGAAATATGCATGTAGAGTAGGTAGGTACCAACTACCATATAGGTAAGTCTACAACTCCTACAAGGCGACCGTTAAATCACTTTCTCTGACGATAAGATGTTACATAAAAGGACGTAACGTGTACCTATAACTCAAGTTCTAGATACAAAGGGCGATGTAGAAAGTGGTAGAGTGAAAATATAGGGCAGATGATCCGGTTTTGGCCATTTTATAATTTTTTTAGAGATGCGCCGAGTACTCTGCCGAGTACTCGTTACTCGGGTACTCGGCAGTTTTTTACTACTCGTACTCGGCCTCGGTACTCGGTTCATGAGCCGAGTAACTCGGATATATATAGATGTATATATCTATGTATGATTTCATCTGTGTACTGCTTTGGCTTCTTAAGAACGTGGCGACTGTTACCATTTCCATACAAACTTAATACCAAAATAAATTATGAAAAATTTCATTGAAAAATGTTTCTCCGTTTTATTTGAATGTGAATGAATATTTTGGAAAACCTTGCGGTGAGGACCCTTTAAAAGTAAAATCTTAATCCGAATAATATCGATATTAAGGTAGAAAACTAAATTTTTCATAATTTATTTTGGTATTAAGTTTGTATTGAAATGGTAACAGTCGCCACGTTCTTAACTAAGTGTGAAAGTTTGTGTATTTGTTTGTTCCTCCTTCACGCTCAAACGGGTCGACCAATTTAGATGAAATTTAACACAAAGGTACAGAGCTAAAGAACTTTATATCGACACATAAGCTGGTAAAGTGGCAAGCTTCTAACTCTCCTGAAGATCGCGACACGTACAGGTCCGCCAAACGTGCCACTAAAAGAGCAGTAGCCAGAGACAGACAGCACCACTGACAGCCATTGTACGATAAGTTGGAAACGTCTGAGGGGCAGAAGCTTATTTATAAGTAGACATGTTCTGGGATCAAAGCGGCGCAGAATATATCAATGTGCCGCAGTGTTAAAAATCCCGATGGCAACCTGCTATACAAGGACCTCCTGGTGAAGGACAGCTCATATTCCCACGAGCTGCTAAATAAGCAGTATAAAGAGGCGCAGACACAGAAACTCTTTCCGAAGCAAGGACTTCTACCACTGATTACGCCTGATAAGGGGTTGCTGTACCGTCAGATTACTCCCAAGAGCAATCGTCAGGGATCTGTTTAAGACAGAGCGTGTCCTCAAACGCTAGTTCGGTCTTCTTAAAGGACGCGCTATCTACACGCCCAAAGTGGCTATGGCCACTTTGTGCATGTAGATAGCACACCTGTGTAGACGGTCATATGGTCAAACGGACAGACCAGTTTAAGTACTTGGGATTTGTGCTTCCTGCGTCCGGCGATATCGGTTGCTACGTCAAGTCTCGTGTTTCGGCAGCTTGAGCTAAGTGTTGAGTTGAGAGGCAACTGGTATCGTCTGCGACCCCAAAATACCGGTTGAAATAAGAGGAACAAGTGTATGAAACGATCACTAGACCTGTCTTTTTGTACGATAGTGATTGTGGCCAGTGCTTGAGCGACATAAGCAGGAGCTGCATTTCACGAAGATGAAAATGCTGCGCTGGATGTGTAGAGTGACTCCGGCATCAGGGGCAGCCTTCATGCCTGAGAAGAATGGCCAATAACCATGCAAGAATGACGTTTACGATGGTCCGACTAGTTACGTAGGGAACAAATGTTTTGCTATGGCGGCTCCGCCCGACCGCAGCAGATTGGGAAGATTCAAGAAAGGCTGGCTTGACGGCGAAAGAGCAGATATGCGTGCAAATTGCCTCACTACACGGGATGCCAAAGATCGTGCGAAGTAGAGACGTAAAAGTAGGATAGCGGACTCCGGGCTCCCGAGAGTGTTGATGATGAGATGTTCCCATCAGGAACATCGCTCGGATGATGATGATGATGAACCGCGGACGTAGCTAGTAAAGAAGAAAACCTGCTTGCTTCGAGTCGCCTCGCCTGTCGCGCGTCGTCTGGAGCGCGTTGCAACTTGTTTTCGCGGTTATTTAATACTTAAACCGAGTAACTCGGCAGAGTACTCGACTCGGTAAATTTTGAACCGAGTAATACTCGGTACTCGGTTACTCGGTAAAACTGGTACTCGGCGCATCACTAATTTTTTTTATCAACGCTTGTGGCGTTGATCTTGCTATTATAAAATGAGTTTTAAGGCCAGACCTGGTTTAAACCATGATTTATTAGGCATAGTAAATCATGGTTTTAACCAGGTCTGGTACTTAAAACACATTTTATAATAGCATGGAAAGAGTTTTTCCACTTTGTGGCGTTCATAATAAAATTGATAGTTGTTGTTGTCAAACACATTATTTTTGTAAAAAAAAAGGTTCAAGATTATTTCATTTTAGCCTAACAAAACCTTATAATTTGTTTATGCAACAAATAAAAAATATTATAATAGAGTAAAGAAAATACTTAAACAAAATATTTTGTGCTAGTTCTTACCATCCATCCAAAATAAAACAATGAATTTTTGATTAATTTGAATAGTAAATGATGTAACATTTAACTTATTTCATCCGGACCTGATATCAAAGTTGTCTATACCTTAAATTACAAATCTTTTATATCCCAGAAGATCACAAATCGGGTCAGTGGCCACAAACGGGTCATCTGCCCTACTACACATTACCATAAATTACCAACAGCTTCGGTACGGTATACCGTGTACGGTGTACCTACCTACCGAGGAGCTCATTGGTCCAGCTGCATCGATCTTGTTAATCGTTCGGGTTAAGCAACGCCTGGCCCATCATTACTGAGATAGGTGATCGATAACGTATGTCAGAATAATACTCCTTTTCTCGAGCTCCTGCGTGCTTCGGAAGGCACGTTAAACAGTTGGTCCCGGTTTTTGTCTCTAATAGCAGTCGTTAGGTAGGTCAAGTTAGAGATCTTAGGGTAACCTGAAAACTCTAGCACTAGATGAGCCACAACACTACACGAAAAGAAGAAAAGAGGTGTACCAGTGTACCTAGACCTAAGTTTAAGTAGGTAGCTACGGAATCGGGATGTGGAGGATACAAATTAGTTCCAGCATACTTAGCTGGATGCCTCTACATGCCTAGAGCGTTGCCGAACTATCGATATCTAATGTCAAAAGACATATAGGTACCTACTTAAAATATATCGATAGGCCTATCAATAGTAGGTATCGATAGCTAACTTCAGGTACAATAGTATCGAAATAGGCTATGTTATGAACTATTGAACGGCAAAACTAATGCCAATAAGTTAAATCACAATCGGTTCAGTAGATTTTACGTGAAATCATCGTAATAAACATTTGAAATACAAACACAAACAGACCTCCCAGGGTTAACTTTGATTTAGCCATAAATTTTGACACAATGTTATCAAAGATATGAACAAATACTTAAATACAGTGTTAAATAACAAACCCTGAGTTACCCAAATATGTCTTCGGGTGAGACAAGAACTTGTAAGCTATTATAGTTCACGTCAAACTTAAGGCGCATTATCAAGTGAACCTATGCGTAGCTGGAAAAATCAACGGCTTTGGCAGCCTAACTTGTTCGTTGATGTTGGAATGCCCATGTACGGTTGTTTCGATTCAAGGTTTGTTGTGGTCTTTTAAGGGGACAGTCTACCTACTCTTTTCTCAATACAAACTTTACAAACGTAGTCGACTGTTTCGTCCCTGGATAAAGATATTAGAAAAAGTATGTTTATGCCATAAGTCCTATATCAGCCATGACCATGCCCCTACGTTTTGATTTTTTTAATTTTCTAATTTTTCTGTTTTTCTTTTCTATTCTAATTAGAAAATTAAAAAAAAAAAACAAAACATGGTAATGGTAATGGCAGATATTTTATAGGTTTTATAGCATAAACATATTTGCTCTAATGTCTTTAACCGGGGAGGAAACAGTCGACTTCGTTTGTATGGAGAAAGAGTAGGTAGATTGTCCTGTTGCTAAGGCTTCTAAGCTGCATTAAGCTTTGTGTAATAATAATTATTCTAATTAAGTAAGTAGGTATAGACTGGAGGTGGCTACAGACCTATCCAAGAAGTGTCATGGTCAGTGAGCTTGAGGGGACCGTCGCTGGCCTGGATGTGCGCAAACAGCACGGCTGGGAAGCCGTGGGCGCACCCGTGACCCGCGATGTTTAGCGCTGCGCCGCTCACCACGAATGCCTGGAATATTGTAGGAAAAAAATGATTACATAAATTAATTCTGTGAACAACACAGCGCCATGAAGTCCAGTGGTAAGCGAGTAAGCGAAGCTTGTGTTACGGTAACTAGACAACGGATCTAAGTAATACCAATATTTATTTTTCTTTTATAATAATTTAGAATAATGCGCCTTAAGCTTTAAATAAGTTTTAGATTTTTCGTAGCGATGCACTAACTAACAACCATTGCACGATTTAACAGCACTACCGTTCAAGAAGTACCTACAAGTTTTGCGACCTCACAAAAATATCAGGATAAAAAGAAGCCTACTCACGGTAAGGGTGGCAAACTAGCAAACCTTAAGTTCTCCCCGCGTAGTGGCGTATAAACTGCTCGGTCCCTGCAAGGGTTGGTGTCAGGCAGCTGGCCGTAATTATAATGCAAAAACCATTTGCAGAAGTTATGGTCAATGAGGATCTACTGCGCCGACTCCAAATAATTTGGGGTTTAGCGGACCCCGGGCTCTCGAGAGGGATGCGACCGGGAACATCGCGAGCGATGAGAAGAACAAAGTATGATCTACCAACCTGTTTGATAAATGGCTGCATTTCGAAGTCTTCATGTAGGTATTTGTGATTCTGAAATGAAGATTACGAATAAAATCAGTAGGATTTTTTTTTGTATTTTTGGAGGATATTGTTTTTAACCGACTTCAAAAAACGGAGGAGGTTCTCAATTCGACCCTTATAATGTTTGTAAATATGTGGATATGTCCGCGCCTTACTCCGGCAATGTACAATAGTTTGGCTGCCCGATAAGTCGGTAGCACTGTATGTGATGTTATTTTATGTCCTTTTGATGTTGGTTTAAAAAAAAGTGTCAAAAATGTCAGTTCTCGAAGTTTTTTTTGTGGTAGGTAAACAAAACGCTGTTTTAATTTCTTTTATATTTATATTTATGAACTTACCCATCTTGTACTAGTGTACCTATGAACCTAGTGCAGGCATTGACGTAAGCGGTAACTGTACCTATATAGTTACTTTGTACCATGTTAATTAATTGGCTAGGATAATAAAATAAAACAATACTAATAAGGTTGAAGTGAAGTGATTGTGCAATTCAGTAACAATATCATCTTACAGATTTTATCGGTATAGTTTTATTAAAAAACCTCGATCGGTATCAGGGCCCGTATTCTACACTTTTTTTTTTAATAACTGGAATATCCTACTAATATTATAAAGCTGAACGTTTGTGAGCTATGTGTGTGTGTGCACGTAAAACCGCTGAACCGATTACCATGAAACGTATGTAGATAGCTGGGGACCTGGAATAACACATAGGCTTTTTATCCGGATATTCCCGCGGGATCGGGACTTACGCGGGTGAAACCGCGGGGCGCAACTAGTATCATCATAAACGAAATAAGAAACACAGTTCTATAAAAAACGCCCAATATCGTTGTATGGAGCAGTGTTGGTCTAGTTGTATACGACTCCGACTTTTATTCCGAAGGAAGTGGTTTCATCCCGGCCGACCACGATCAATTTGTTTTTTCTTAGATAAAACTATAATTGTGCTATTTAAATCGCTCTTACAATGAAGGAAAACGTCCCGAATTTTCCTTCATCGGGTATCCGTCTAAAATCACGGAAAGTGACGCCCCTTTGGTTTTAATCCCGTTTCAATGAGAATATCAGGATTAAAAGTTGCCTATGGATGTAGTAGGTATTGCAGGCTTGATTGGCATAGATACCGGCTATATTATGTAGAACGCCTCCCTGATTCCCTGATTAACTAAGTACCTAGGTACCTGCACTTCCTCTTTTTAATAAATTGTAAAATAGCTTTCCAAAACTTAGATGTTTTTCCCTCCTAACCCTATGTATATCTACATAGCTAAAATATCATCTAGTAGGTAGTCGACACTTCTCCAAAAAAATTACTTCCTTCCTTCCAAATAATGTATTTTTAACCATATCGACCTTTTACAGAGATTGATGAACTTTGCAGGTTTTAAATGGTTCCGTAGAAAATTCTTTACTTATAACTTATTAAGTCAAATTTTCTCAAGTTTTCCATCTGATAAAATCTTAGTGAAGATCTGATCAGAACCTTCGGAATGATGAGCAGAATAACATCGCAGAATGCAGTAAATTATGATTTTTGGACTTCTGTTTCACTGATTTTAGTTACTGACCTCCAAACTTCATCATGAAGTGCCACTGAATTGCACAACCATCTCCTTTTAACCGCCGGACGTCCAGGCAGACTAAAATGGGACACCGTTTTATGGTGAAGGTCCTCGAGTCTTGCACTAAACGTTTCGCTTCGTCATTCCTCATTCGCACCGCGAGAGATTAGAATCAGCTGCCTGAGACTGTTTTCCGTGGTGAGTACAATTTGGGGGTGTAAGTCGCGTGTGAATAGGTCCTTCTAGGACCTTCTAGGTCAGCGTGCTTCATCTTAGACTGCATCTACGCTTACCAACAGGTGTGATAGTGAAAAAATCTATTTTTAAGTGCTTAAGCCTGCACTGGGCTTTCTTAGAAATATTTTAAAGAAACAATACTTCTGCAAAAACACAACGCACGATAGACGCAGGGCTGGATTCGAACCCGCATCTTACTCTAACCGGGAGCACGACTTGAACCAATTAGTCTACCGGCGTCGCTTCGGCGACTCATGCGCTGTATTTTCGCAAGTATTGCTTCATCTATTACAACTTACAACAAAACGCAAAACATGCCTAAGTTGTAACAGATGAAGCAATACTTGCGAAAATACAGCGTATGCGCCGGTAGACTAATTGGTTAAAGTCGCACGACGGGGAGCACGACTTGAACCCGCATTAAGATGCGGGTTCAAGTCGTGCTCCCCTGCGTCTATCGTGCGTTGTTTTTGCAGAACTAGGTATATGTGTGATAGTGGTCAAACACTGGCCTATACATTATATTTTAAAAAAAGATGACTCTAAACAATGATGAGATTGATAAGATAACATAGTGTTTCGTTTACGGAACCCTTAACTAAAGATGAGTCGATGGAGCTACGTCGCACCAGTAATTACGGGACAAGGCCTCTCATCGTTTAAATTCGAAGAACCTTCAATGGTTATCATCTTTAGCACTCTGCTATATTGTGATGGATAATAGATAACCCAACAAACATTTTTTTTAAATTAAAGACATTTTTCGGTTTGAATCGCGTGGTGTTGTTACAACGCTCAACGTTTCGAGAACTTTCCAGGTCCCTTCTTCAGGATTGACTGAGATGTGACCACATCTCAGTCAATCCTGCTAATAAACACCACCCGATTTAATTTCAATACAACATCGCGAAAACACAAGAAAAATCTAAACTTGTTTTTCTTTTTAAATCAAAATCTATCTATCTATATCTATAAAATGCTTGGTCCTGACTGACTAACTGATCAACGCACAGCTTAAACCAGTGATAGTAGTTTCTTGTGGTTTCTTCTCATCGGAGGGCACGAGTTCCGAAACCACATATAAAGCGCCCCGCGGTTTCACCCGCATAAGTCCCGATCGGTCCAGTAGTTTTTGACTTTTTTGATTGCAAACATACAGACACACATACACACAAAAATACAAATCTTTCCTCTTTATAATATTAGTACCTATAGATTTAGAAGTATAGATAAATACTCACACCCTTATTAATAAACGTGAAGTAATGTCGGAGTAATTTTACCACTTTTTGTTTCTGTCTGTCTACTTTGATAGTTATTTTCACGGTAAAAGTCAAAGCATGTACAGTTTACTCACTACTCCGACCTTCTTCCATGTTTACTAATAAGGCTATGAAAGAAAAAAGGCAGGCCAAAATCACTGACAGATGAATTAAGAAACAAATATGAATAACATGAGTTAGTAAGGTAGGTACATTGACTTGAAAACCGGCCAAGTGTGAGTTGGACTCGCGCACCAAGGATTCCTTACCACATCACAATTGGGTTGGAATGGAACTCTGAACACTGGACCAACGGCGCCAGTCTATCACTCTATCACTAGATGGCGCTAGTGGTAAATATACATCGCGGTATCGTTGCTTTTAATATGGCAATCACGTTTGTTGTATGAGAGTTCCCCTTAAATATTTATAGCGGCTACAGATACAATACATCATCTGTGAAAATTTCAACTGTCTAGCTATCACGGTTCATGTCATGAGATACAGCCTGGTGACAGACGGGCGGACAGACAGCGGAGTCTCAGTAATAGGGTTCCGTTTTTACCTTTTTGGGTACGGAACCCTAAAAACAGGCAATAATATTAAATGTATTAGTACCTACCGATATTTATTTATTTGTATCGTTCCCTATTTATGTTTTTATTTTGGACTGGCAATTTATTACGAAAAATATCTAGTTATTTATTGAAATGGTGCTTTAACCCCATTTTAATAAATAACGCAAATACAAATATAAAAAATAATATTCGTATTTGTTTGCTTGAAGATAGAAATAAAAGAATTTTCAAGTTTTAAATTATGAGTGGACTTAAATATTTTTTTTTCTTTAGGCATAAGTATTTATAGTGTTTAATTTTAATAGAATTAATTTAGTTTAAGATTTGATTTATTTTTTGTTATTATATTAACAATTATTATTCCTCAAAAGTAGGATTATTTGGGATAATATTATAGGGAGGTATTATTCATATTATTATATCTCTAATCCGGAGGAAACAGTCGATTCTACATTTGTAATATTTGTAAACATGTACAAATAATGCGAAACTTAAGATCTTTGTTAATTTATTTGTGTTTCAATCACGCAAAAACTACTGATCCAATTGCGATGAAACTGGGTATGCAGGATAGCTGGAGGTCAGCACTTATGCTAATTATTAACCCTTTTTCTCCTCAGGATCAGGACATACGCGGGTTAAACCGCGAACGCTGCATACTAGGTAAGTAGGTAGGTATTCAAACATGGCGAGTAGGTCAATCTTTTTAGCTAGTTCTATTTTTGACAGATTTTATTAACTTGCATGGTCTAGTTCTTTAAGACATTGAGGTACCTACTGACCCAAAGAAGCGAGTTCAAACCTCGCCGCAAGTAAACTTCTAAAGATGTATTGGTTTTTCCTTTAAGAGGAGTATATACGCCAACGACCTTGAAACTGAAAATCTCTGTCGGGCTCATCGAAAATTAAATAAATAAAATAAATAAATATTGCACGACGTTCCACACAGCGCAATCTAGCCCCAAACTAAGCACTAGGCTTGTACTATGGGTACTAGACAACGGATATACTACATATTATACTTTTTTTTTTTTGTAAATACATACATATGATACATAGAAAACACTGAATATCCCATGCCTTCGGACCGTGGTGAGTCCTAGGACATGTCGGTTTCCTCACGATGTTTTTCTTCACCGTAAGAGCGATGTTATTAGCGCACATAACTTTTTCTTAAAGAAAAAGACATTGGTGCGCGGTCGGCCTGGATTCGAACCCACGACTCTCGGAATGAAAGCCGGGGTATCTACCACTAGACCAACACCGCTCAAAATTGTTGATTATTTCATGACGGAATGTATATTACGCCGCCTACAATCGTCGCCTATAATGTCGCCTACAATCTGTACACAAAAAAAAGTTCTACGACATTCCGTCATGAAATAATCAACAATTTTCGATGCGCTCGACATGGATTTTCAGTTTTTCAGAATAGGGCCCTTAAGAGGATAGTCTCCATTATCTTTCTCCATACAAACGTAGTTTATAATTTCCTCCCTGGATAAAGACATTAGAGCAAATATGTTTATGCCATAAAACTTATATCTGTCATGAATAGACCTTTTTATTTTTTAAATTTTTTTTTTTCATTCAGTTTTCATTATTATTTTAATTAGAAAATAAAAAAAAATAAAAAGGTAGATGCATTGTCATGCATGACAGATATAGGTTTTATTTATGGCATAAAAATATTTGCGCTGAACTCTAAATGTCTTTATCCAGGGAGGAAAAATCTAAACTATTTAGGTATATGTAGAAAGAGAATGGACACTATCCTCTTAATAATATTTCTAGATCTAACGACTTCAAAATGGAGAAACCTTGTTATCGCATTAAGACAGAAATTTATGCAATTATAATAGATAAATAGCTAATTGGTTTAATTGTCGTTAATCACGGTTCATTGTTGATTGTTATTGAAGGTTCCTTCTTTAATTAGGTGCCAAGTTAATCTCCATACACTTAGATTACCTCTTCATAATTCTGTGTAGCCCCAGCGTAGAATAAGGTTACCTCCATCTCTTTCCGTGGGTGTTGTTAAGGGGACAGTCTACCTCCTCTTTTCTCTAAGTATACATGTATACTTTAAAAACGTAGTCGACTGTTTCCTCCCTGGGTAAAGATAGGTATTAAAAAAAATATGTTTATGCCATAAGTCCTCTACCTGCCATGACATGACCATGCCGTGTTTTATTTTCGATTTTTTCTGAAACAGATTTCTATAAATTTCTTTTAATTTTTGTTAAATTTTTGAATGCTATTTTTCCTTGAAAATAAAATTTCTAAATAAAAACCAAAAGGTAGGGGCATGGTCAAGGCAGATTTAGGTTTTATGGTTTAAACACAGGTTTTTGCTCTAATGTCTTTATCCAGGAAGGAAACAGTCGACTACGTTTGTATGGAGAAAGAGAAGGTAAATCTGAAGAGTTTGTTTGTTTGTTTGAACGCGCTAATCTCAGGAACCGCTGGTCATATTTGAAAAAAGTCTTTCAGTGTTGGATAGTCCATTTATTGAGGAAAGCTATAGGTTATATTATATTTTCAAAGGCGGACGAAGTCGCGGGCCGGGCACTAGTAGCCTTGAAATATTTTGGAAATCACGAAATGTTTGACGCGCGCGTTGATGTCTTTTATTTGAATTTAGGTACCTACTACTAAACTTAGAAACACAAATATTTTGCAAAATTTAAGGAAAAATAATGTCAAAAACGCGAGATGGGCCCTCGCCGCGGGTGAATTTTTGTAGATATATGCAAAATTTAAGGAAAATATATTTTACTTATTTACCTAAGTAAATTTTTTTTCTACAACCTAGGTATACCTAAGCCAAGCAGAAACATTTTCCTCGAAGCTCATATCATATTTCACAAATCACTTACCTAAGCAAATAATCACATAGACAAAAAAACTGTCAAGTCATCACCACAAACTTTAAGCGACTAAACCAATATTAAAATGCGTGAACATAATATATAAATCATCGCTTTTCTTGGTGGGCCTTGACTTTGAAAGTTAAACTTTAACCATTATCCCAAGACCTCAATCTCACTTAGACAAACTAGACCAACTAGATCATTTTAAACTGGACCTTGCAACCACCAGCGTATCTAGACATGTCTCTGTGGTACAAAATCCAGGAAATATATATCTAAAATGAGTTCAAGTTAAACTGGACACGTGTAAAGTTGCGGACCAATTTAAAATTAAAGTTATTTGGTGGGTAATTGTATGAGATGAAGTGTCAGTTTAACTTTGCACGTGAGGTAACAAATATTTTCACGTTAACTGAATAGGGAAGTAATTTAATACAAAGTACAATGATCTCATTATGACGATTTTTAATATTTAATTGTTTGTAAGGAAACCATTTTGTCACTACAAATGGGATTTTTATTTGTCACAATTCTATTGTTCACTAAAAACTAGGAAAGTACCACCTTGAGTCTGCTATTTCGATAAAGTTAGAGATTGAAATTGGCACTTTAGGGGTTTAAAAGGTTCGGTTTAGCAGATTCTGCAAATGAATTGCTGTTTTAACATACAGATAGTGCAATCCACGAAGATGCGTCCAACCAATTTTTGGTTGAGGGGATCGTATATACTATAAACGGTTAGAAGGAATAGTGAGGCCCATCTTCGTGGATTGCTATCTGTAGTCACAAGCACAACCCACTAAATAGGTACCTAATGGGTAATCGTGCACCTGGCCCGCACGGGTCCGATATGTATCTAGCTAGACGCCGTCGATGCGCGCAACTAATAAATAAATCTGTGAAACAAATAAATATTGCACGACGCGACGTTGCACACATCTAGTACCAAACTAAGCACTAAGTTTGGGCACTACTATGGGTACTAGACAACGGATATAAAACATATCATACTTTTTTTTTGCAAACACATAATATGATTATTAAATAGAAAACACCCAAACCAGGAACAAATATTTATTTTTATGTATACTTGCACTCGATATCGAATCGAACCCGCAACCTTCTGTATTGCAGTCGGGCCTTCGCCCGACACACCACTAGGACCTGTCAACTATGACAGATTCACAGTTATTATAAACTAATAATACTTATGCCAAAACGTACTTCCTTTGCTGAATTACCAAAATCAAACCATTTAAACCCTCTGGACTTGCAACATGGCATAAGACTGGCAAATACCAAACTTCTTCTTTCTGTAAAATGGTGTGTCTCACCTAGTGTTAGAGTTGTCAAGTCGCCCTAAAACCTCTAACATGACCTAACGACTGCCATTAGAGATAACAACCAAGACCAACGCTTAACGTGCCTTCCAAAGCATGGAGGACCTCGACAAAACGTTTTTGCAACACAATTATATTGACCACCCATCCAAAAGACGACCACGTCAGGCGTTGCTTAACCCGCAACGATCGGCGGACGCAACCTAGACCATAAAATCAAAGTGCTTTTTACGAAAATGCATCAACGGGAAGTGTAAAACCTGTCAATAGTGTAGACTTTTGACCCAAAAGCCAAGTTAAGTCAAGATCAAGGTAATCTAGATGTGAAGTTTTATGAATAAAGCTAAAATAAACATTGACATGTACTGAGAAGTGCGTTCTTTAAGAGTTAACCCTCATTTCAGCCATCTTTGGACATTTACGAAAAGGATTTTTGTTTTTTGAAAAAAATAAAAAATGCTTTTTTAAACTAACACGATTGGAACTTATAATTTTATATTTTCCAGGGTCTTAAGAGGACAGTCTATCTACCCTTTCACCATACAAACGTAGTCGACTGTTTCCTCCCTGGATAAAGACATTAGAGCAAAAATGTTTATGTTAAACCTATACCAATCTGCCATGACCATGCTCCTATGTTATGTTTTTTTTATTTATTTTCTAATTAGAATTGAAATAAAATTCCGAAAAATTTGAATATAAAAACAAAAAAAAGATGGGGCATAGTCATGGCTGATATATCCAGGGAGGAAACAGTCGACTACGTTTGTAAAGTTTGTATGAAGAATATCGGAATCAAAAGTAGCCTATGTTACTCCTCGACAACGGATTAATGCGGGTGAACTCGCGGGACGCAGCTAGTAGCTTATAAATTGCTTCTGCTTTATTTCCTTTCGTTGGTAGGTAGGTAGTGGTAGGTACCTATTTGTTACGATCACACGAAAACTATTGTTATTATTATGTATCTTAGACGTGGAAGCCTTTAATTGGCTTTCTGTTGTTACCTTAGTTTTATTTAATTTTACCTAAGGAATAGCCGTTAGATGCAAATAAATACCTAGAATACACAAACGCAAACAAACACAAACTATTTCACAATAACTCAAATTAACAATGCATTTAAAGCTCTCGACTTTAAATTACCTAACGACAGAGTGGGTGTAAACTTTAATAATGAAAAACAATACTTACGAAAAACGACAGCGTAGTTTCCTTTTGTATCACATTTTTTGTTCTTTTTACAGATCATAAATTCGTTTGCGTCAAGTTTTGTCCTATTTAAATTTATATAAAAAAGCTGAGATGTTCGATTTAAAACCCACAAAAGATTTTAAAAAAATTGCAGTCGAAATTACAAAAAAAAAATATACCTAAGTAGGTAACTGTTTTTTTTTTAATAATTTTTAAATAAATAAGTTATGTTTTTTTACGCGATCCGTAGTGCAGGGAAAGTGATTTCTCCCACTCGGTCATCGAGACACTGACACGAGGCTTCGGATTATTACGAAACATCTCACCGTCTCTCTTTACTTCTTTTCATAGTGATGAGCTTGTCATTTCACTATTAATTGTTTTAAACGATTTTTTTATGGTTTTTAGGGATTTTCACAGATGATGTACCTATTCTGTTGTCGCTATAACAACAAAATACTAAAACAAAATAAAATTAATATTAAAGGGGAGCTCCCATACAAGACACGTGCAGCTGCTGAGCCCACTTATCATCTATTTACTATTTTAAAGCGGAAGAGTGTGTTTGTTTTTTTGTTTGTTTGAACGCGCTAATCTCAGGAACCACTGGTCCGATTTGAAAAATTCTTTCGGGGTTGGATAGTCCATTTATTGAGGAAGGCTATAGGCTATTTTTGATCCCGATATTCCCACGGGATCGGGACTTATGCGGGTGAAACCGCGGGGAGCTGCTAGTATAATATATGTAGGTAAAGACAGATTTAGCATAATTAATAATTTACACTCTACACTAATATTATAAAGAGGAACGATTTGTATTTTGCGTGTGTGTGTGTGTGTTTTTGTAATGATTAAACTCAAAAACTACTGGACCGATTTCACAAATTCTTTTACCAAAGAAAAGCTACATTATGGCGGAGTAGGTAACATAGGCTACTTTTGATCCCGTGGGAATATCTACGGGATAGGGACTCACGCGGGTGAAACCGCGGGGCGCAGCTAGTAATGAATAATTATACAGAGCAGTACAGTACATAAGTGCCTTTTAAAACACTCAATTAGATAATTGAATTGTGTGCTTATTTTTGCCACACGACGTAAAAAAAAAACCTTACAAGCGAAGCGAGTGGCTTAAGAATTTCAGGTCCCACTTGTGCTGAATTTCTTTCGGAACCAGGTGCAACCCCGTTCAGCAAAACCTATCGATACAATATTATCGACATGTGTCGTCCCATCACTAGAGGTCACTAATGCACATTCGCACTGTTTGTCTGCCAGTCACGCAAATGTTGTTGTGCAAAAATGACACGTCATAATTTTACACAACTCTACGATGTGTGACATAATACACGCAATCCGACCGATGATACATAGCGCTTAGGAAGGAACATAGCCATAATGACAGGTGTGGTGATGGAAAACATCGCGAGGAAACCTGCGTCTTAAAATAACGCACGATCGCGATGGTCCAAATTAAGAAGATACTTACGGAAAACGGGAAGCGACCCTAACTTTTTACTTATAGGTGAAGTTACCTTCTCGAGTCACCTACACTCACCCACCTACTACACGCACGGAAAGTGGCACAAAGTTGAAAATTTGGGGCTTGGGCCATATTTTTGGAACTGATAGTGTAAATGTTTGGGACATTTGTAAATTAATACACTGGCTATGTTTTGCGATAAGAATGTATTTTTAATTTTTTAGAGGGTAGGCTGGAAATAAAGTTTGTTAGTAATATTTTCGTAAGAACTCTCAAAAACATATACATCGATATTCTAAATGTCATGCAACTTATCATTATTTCTTTGATAATATTTTATTAACTAAAATAATGTTCGGTCGGTTCCTAATACGAAACACAGTGTCCTAACTGCATTTCAAGTTGCTCAAGTCGTGGTGCTTGATATCCCCCTGAAGGTTGGTTTAAATCAGGGATTCCCTAACTGGGAGGCGCGCCCCCCAGAGGGGGCGCATAGATATTAACAGGGGGGCGCGAGTCACCTGTGTAGTTAAAAGTATAAAAACCTGCGATCGCTGAGAGAACCCATTCCGGCTCGATGACGCGACGACGGCTCGATAGGACCAATAAAATTATTTGAAATTGACGCCTGTCAAGAACATAATATTACTACCCGAGTTGGCCAATGTTAAGACCTTATCAGCCTCTACCTCCTCCTCACGGGCGCTATCAAAGGTATTTGGTACAACTTGCCAAATATCCTTGGTATGACTTTGAAAATTTTAATGAGCAATAAAAATACTTATTTTGAACACTTTGTTATTCTGGCCTGATAATCTGGACTGGACGGGGGTTAGGGTTTGGTTAACTCAAATAAGTTAAAATGCCCCTCGTTTAAATGGTTCACCTGTATACCCTATATCTACAGAATAAAAAATTCCATAATAAAAACGCAACTCGCATTCAATAAAAAGTTCTTTAATAAAGTCATTTACACGCCTATAAATAAAACGTTAGCAAAAAACCTTTTCATCCCATCTATTCGAAAACAGCTAGTCTAATCCCTGTAAACAGGGCCTGAAGTAGCGCTTTGCTCGCGATGTTCCTAGCAGGGATTTTCATAGCTCATTATTGCCCTGTTTGCAGGGCAATAATGAGATTTGAATTTGGAATGTGAATATTTTTAAAAAGTTTCAATTAACAAAGAGTTCCTATCACCGTACTGCGTGTCTGATAGGTAGGTGATAGGTGATAGACCGAGCAGGTTAAGCAACACATGTGTCTGATAGGTGAGCGATGGGTGTTCGACCGTACAGGTAGAATATTGGTAAAATGCAGGGTTTTGGTAGAAAATGGTAGGTTTTGGTAAGAAATGGTAACGTTCGTAGAAATTGGTAGGTTTGATGAAAAATGGTAGGTATTGGTAGAAAATGGTAGTTTTTGGTAGAAATGGTAGTTATTGGTAGAACTAACTCATTTTCTCATAGAGGGTGATGAAAAGTAGAATGTTCACCTCGGGAGCAAACACTATTTTTCGCTCGTGTGAGATACTTTGAATCCCTCGATTCGCTCAGGATTCTACTAAAGAATCCCTCGCTTCTCTCTGGATTCAAAAAACACTCTCGCCGTAAAAATAGTCTTTTCTCCCTTGGTATACAATCTACTATTTAGTAGGTACCGCCAGGTAGCACTAGGAAATAAAACCCTTCGAAAAAAAATAACGGATGCGAAGATAAAAGCTATTATTATAGAAATACTACATTAAAAATTAAATAATTGATTATTAATACTAAATAGTTCAGTAAAAACGGTAGAAATACCGATCGAACGCGAATTGTGATCAAAAAGTCCTTGAAAAACTTCCGTCTTTAATAAAATAGTGGAATTGATTTTGCCTACTTCGATATAGGTACGTGTCGTGAGTCCACACAAAATTGCAATAAAAACACAATATCTTGTTTTTTTTTAATACCAACTCGAGGGAGTCGCATGTGAAAAAGGAATTAAACTGAGGTGTAAAAACTTGTTGATCTCATAGTTACAGTAGCTGCCGTACCCTTGGGCGTACTTAATAGCTGATTAAAGGTGGTACATGTTTGCATGATAAGTACCTATGTAGGTACTTAGTTATTTTTTTAGCTGTCTGCAGAGGGATGGATGGTAGGTATCTACGTCGAGAAACCACGCGAATGAACATGTAGCAGCTTTAAAATTGCTTCCTTGACAATGAAGTTAATTAACCTTCATTGTGATGCTACAATGATAAACAGACAGACAGACAGACAGCGAAGTCTCAGTAATAGGGTCCCGTTTTTACCCTTTGGGTACGGAACCCTAAAAATTAACTGATTATAATAATAACACATGACTTTGAGCTTTGTCGGGGTCGTAAGAGAAAGAATTTGGCATGAAAATTAAAAAAATATAACAGGTATATTTGAATTTCGCGCCATTTGATTCATACAATGGTGGCCCAATAGTGACAGTGGCCATCCGTCTCATATTTGTAAAGTTCTTGTCTATGGTTATTCTTCGTATTTTTAATACTGGCAACCCTTTCTAAAGTATTCAAAAAGAAAAAAAATAAAACATTGTCTATTCGCCATCAAAATGGCGTCATCGAAAGAAACTTATTGTTTGTGTGGACAACCATACAATATTGGACAATTTATGATAGAATGTGACTGCTGCCGTGAGTGGTTTCATGGCAGGTAATGTGGAAAATATATAAATTTCAAAGTTTCAAGTTTGTTGTGTGTGAGAAAATGCGATGTGAAATTTTGACAGTGAGCCCCCGATCGGCCATCACCAGAGCGACCGAATGTTTTATCAAAATTATCAATTTCGTCGTAATCCCGGCCTTTTTGTTTGTTTATAACTTGCAAGAATTACCGTAATCATTATTTTGGATGGGTTTTGCAAGGGTTTCTGTTGAATTTGTTTTGTTTACATCGTCGGTCTCCAAGGTTTTACAAAATGCGCCTTCTTTGTGATTATTTGGTGGAACTGATGAATTTGGTTCTCCACTCGAATTAATTGTCCTATATTCTAACTCATAAAGTAAATAAACTTGTATTCTTAAACAAAAACTTACAAATATAAAACAAAATTCTTACAATTAGACAATCGTTAATTAACTTGTAATAATAAATAAATTGTTTATTTTCAGCTGTGTTGATGTAAGAGTATACCAATCAGATGATATTGATAAGTACCATTGCCCAAAATGTGTGCAAACATACGGACCTTCAGTATGTAAGTACTAAACAATTTAAAAATACCGATTAAAACCCTAAAAAAGATACCTCTAACAAAGAAAATTATAGCTATCTATCTGTCTTAATAGCACTGCTCTGTGGTCCAGTGATGTTAGAGCTGGGTCCCATTCCCAGTCTTTGTACCAACTGAAGATCAGAAAAGTATCTCTGTCTCGCTCAAAGTGATTTAGTTAGATAGTGACAGGCTTATGTTGATCACCTTCATCAGACTGAAAGAAAATCAGCCCCATGGCTTACAATATGTTCATCTTCAGAAGTTGTTAAGCATTACACATCTTGTGTTGAATCCTCATATGAGTGATCTTCCCAGATGCATTCCTCTCAGGAGCCTATAGTCCGCTAGTTGTAAATCGTCACTCGGAAATTATAAATCACGTTCAATGGTCAAAATTTTGAGGCTAGGTGCGGAAAAACCCAATGAAACTAAACTAGTCCTGCTATTACTCTACCACTCTGATTTACTAATTTAGTCAATAAATTGTTACAGTCAAAGTCCCAACCAATTCTCACCGAGCGGACCGCTACGAGATTGGAGCGGAGGCTCGGCCCCCTCAGGCGGGGACTCCGTCATGGGTCCATTCACTGGCCGAGACACCCCTCCGACCCTCAGCCGCGGCGTTACAGAAGATGAGGCCGCAACAGTTCACAGAGGAGTTTGTTAGAGATAGCGGTAAGTTGGTTAAAAGGTAGAATCCAACCAGACCTGATGACTGGATAATTATTATAGTCCTAGCTGTGAAATAAAGATTAGGCCATATTTAGATAATATCAAATTTAAATTAATAATACATAAACAACTCTGTCTTTGTTAGACTGCCTCTGTGGCACATCGGCTATGCAGAAGGTGTCGGATTTGATTCCTGCCAATTATTTATGCTGGCCATAAATGTTTCTTTCTGGTTCTTAATGTTTTCTATAATGTCATGTATCTATTTACAAAAAAAGTACAATACTCCGCATATATCCATTGTCTAGCTAGTACAATCCGTGTTACTTAGTTCGGAGCTAGATCTCGCTGTGTGTAACATCCACCAATTTTTATTTATTAATTCGTCCCCAGGCTTCACTCGTCCAGTAATATTCCACACATCAGACGGACTGGACATGAAGATACCGCCCTCAACGTTCACGGTCAGATCTGTCTTGAGATACTGCGGTGCTCAGCATGAAGTAAGTTTGCGAAAGATAAAAGGAAAATAAACTTTTTAAATTCACACAATTTGTTTACATAGTTACATTTTCCCGGGTCGTAATCGCGTATTATTTATTTTCTTTCCTCAACGTTTTAACCATGTTACAATGGTCTTGGTCGCGAGGGGACTAAAGCAGCGGCGGGTAAGAAAATTATTAATAAATAATAATACGGGACCCGGAAAATGTAAAAAGTCTACCTATTCTTCCTCCATATAAATAAACATAGTTGATATGTTTATGCCATAAAACCTATATCTGCAATAACCTTGCAACTACGTTTTGTGTTTATTTTTTCATTTTCTAATTAGAATAGAAATAAAATTTAGTCAAATTTGAATATGAAAAAAATCAAAACGTAGGTGCATGTCAAGGGTATGGCTGTTATAGGATTTATGGAATAAACATATTTTCTTTAATATCTTTATCCAGGGAGGAAACAGTCAACTATGTTTGTAAAGTTTGTATGGAGAAAAGAGTAGCTAAACTTTATTCTTATGTTTGTCAATCGTGCAAAAACTACTGAACCCATTGTGATGAAACTTTTCTTTGATCTCGAGTTTTCCGATCGAGACTTACGCGGGTGAAACTGCGAGGCGCTGCTAGTTTAGCATATTTTGTCTAGAACTTATGATGCCACTTGAAACAGAAACAAAAAAATTGATGACTACTAAATGGCAAGGTCATGCAGCAAAAAATCGCTTTGAATCAGTCCTCTGATTCAATATAATTGAATTGGACACAACTTCTTAAGGTTTCAATGACAATGCTTTCTTGAAAATCTTTCTACATTTTTAGGGTTCCGTACCCAAACCTTCTTACTAAGAATAAGAGGGTCCCAAGACCCTCTTACTGTTACGCTCGTATTTAGTCAATTCTAAGTAATAACTTGTCTAAGTAATGTGTCTGTCACGTTTACGTCGAAATCACTAATAAGAGACAGGGCATTGCTTAGCCAAATTAATCACTCAGATTCGTCTATAAATACGGGGGTAAGTGATTACTTTGGCTAAGTAATGCCCTGTCTCGCTCTTATTAGTGATTTTTAACGTCAACGAAAACGTGACCTACACATTACTTAGATAAGTAGGTAATTACTTAGAATTGACTATAAATACGAGTGTTAGATTCGTCTATAAATACGGGTGTTAGCAAGACAGTTAAAATTTTCACAGATGTTGTAGTTCTGTTGCCGCTATAACAACAAATACTAAAAGCTTTGTCATGCATGACTGACTGATGTATCGATTCAAAAATCCTAGCGGCTCGGGACTTACGCTGGTTAAACCGCTAGTGTGTTCATATTATTATGACTTTCCCAGGTGGAAGTAATAGATGTTCGGAAGCAAGCAAGTATCCGAATGCCGTTGTCAGAGTTTGTGGATTACTTCGAGACTCCCCCGGAGCATCGAGATCATAAAGTGCTCAATGTACTTAGTTTGGAGTTCAGTGATACTAAGTAAGTAGATACACAAATTTAAGATTCCGTACGTAAAATAAAATAATAGCTCCAAATATAAATATTTGGAGCCTTTTGGAGTTCTGTCATACAAGAAACAATCCATAAAATGCTTTGTCCTGACTGACTGACTATCAATGGACAGCTCAAACCGCTGACTGTAGAGAGCTGAAATTTAGAGTGTGTGCATTCTTTATGTGATGGAGGGATCCAATAAGAAAGGGTTTTTTTTGAAATCCCCACGGGATTGGGACTTACGCTGGGGAAACTGCGGGACATAGCTAGTAACTGATGTTATTCCTCCAGCCTCTCCTGATATTTGTGTTTGTGTGTGCGTGTGTGTGTGTGTGTGTGTGTGAGTGCGTGCGCGCGCGCGCCTGTATGTTTGTTATGAATAAACTCAAAAACTATTGAACCGATTTCAAATTTTTTTTTACTATTAGAAAGCTACAGTCACCCTGAGTAACAACATAGGCTACTTTTGATCCCGATATTTCCACGAGATCGGGACTTACGCGGGTGAAATATTTAATAATCTGTGCCGCCCCCCAGCCTATCCCCACTAGTGGAACCCCCCAGCGTACTCCGCAGCCTGGACTGGAGCGGGTCGGTGTGGCCGGCGGCGGAGGGGCGCGCGCCGCGGCCCGCCGTGCAGAAGTACTGCCTCATCTCCGCCGGGGGGTCCTACACTGACTTCCATGTGGACTTCGGGGGCACCACCGTGTGGTACCATGTGCTGCATGGTCGGAAGGTGAGGGATACTCAATACTTTTGTTTCTCCTAGTACAGCGGCTCCCTAAGTGGGGGGGCGGCCCCCCAAGGCGCAGGGCCTTTACAGGGGGGGCGCGGGCCACCTTATAGAAAAACCTGTGATCGCTGAAAGATTGCATTCCAGACTGCTTGATACGACAATTGAAATTACTTGAAATTGACGCCTGTCAAGACCTTATCATTGTTTCCTCAGTGGGCAAATGTTAAGAACCATATCGGCCTCTAGACTGGCCCCATGGTCACCTAATGGGCGCTATCAAAGGTATTTGGTACTACTTACCAAATACCGTTTTGTATGACATTTTAAAACTTTAATGAGCAATCAAAATAGTTGTTTTATAATATCTATTACAGGGGGACGCGGGTTTTTTTATGGTCAAAAGGGGGCGCGTCCAAAATAAGTTAGGGAGCCCCTGCCCTAGTAGATCACTTTGGCAGCAAGAATTGATCTTCACCTGGCGGCCTCTTCTAATAGTCCTTAAATCTCTTCCGACCGGTAATGACTTACTATGTAATGTGTGGAAGTCATTCAATAGACTCCGAACCCAAGTTGGTTGCTGCAGGGCAACCGTAGGCCAAAGCCAGTGTGACTACGAAGCTCTCAAACAATCCAAGCTACATCTTTTGACCTGCCTCTCTAGCCTTAAAGACTGATTTGAAGGCAGCAAATATCAAAGCCAGGAGCCTCGCAGTATGCTGAAGTGGGCGGATCTGACATGGTCAAAAAATGTGCCATTGACACAACGAAGAAGTAATTAATCCAATATATTTTATTTCCAGATATTCTACCTCATCCCGCCCACGTCAACTAACTTAGCGCTGTACCAACAGTGGAGTTCATCGGCTACACAATCTGAACAGTTCTTCGGAGATTTGGTAAGTTATCGAGTACGAGTATTGAATGAAAAGTATTCTATATTGTTTTCTAAGATTTAAACTATCTACAAACTTTGTTACGTACATTGCAATCGCTTATAAAAATGGTTAATTCATAGTCCATAACAATTTTAGATTTCAAATTAGTGAAAGAGAAGAGAAGTAATAGGTCTGCGAAGGGTCTATAATGAAATGAATTACCCATCTCACTCTTGACAACTGTGAGTCAAGCTTATCTTCTTCTGTCTTCAATGCTTAGTAGTTTTGTATCAGAGTAGGCAAACATATCATATTTTAAAAAAATGTTCGGAAATGTATATTATTTACAATGAAAAACTTATTTCTGCACACAATGTTAGTTTAGTAGGACCACTACACTTCAGTTTAAGGGTTTTAATTACAACTAGTTCTAAAACGGCCATTTTTGTAACTGCTAGGTCGTGACGTCACTGACGTAAACAAAATTTCAACTTTTAAGGTTTTAAGATGCTCATGAAATAATTGAAATTTGCAGGTGGAGTGGTACGCTACGGCGGAGCTGTGCGCCGGCCAGACGCTGTTCATCCCCTCGGGGTGGGTGCATGCAGTGCTCACCCCACGGGACTCGCTGGTCTTTGGGGGGAACCTGTTGCATTCCTACGCTATCGAGATGCAGTTACAGTAAGTACCGTGTATGTGGGTGGAATGGTACGCTACGGCGACGCTGTGCGCCGGCCAGACGCTGTTCATCCCCTCGGGGTGGGTGCATGCAGTGCTCACCCCACGGGACTCGCTGGTCTTTGGGGGGAACCTGTTGCATTCCTACGCTATCGAGATGCAGTTACAGTAAGTACCGTGTATGTAGGTGGAATGGTACGCTACGGCGACGCTGTGCGCCGGCCAGACGCTGTTCATCCCCTCGGGGTGGGTGCATGCAGTGCTCACCCCACGGGACTCGCTGGTCTTTGGGGGGAACCTGTTGCATTCCTACGCTATCGAGATGCAGTTACAGTAAGTACCGTGTATGTAGGTGGAATGGTACGCTACGGCGGAGCTGTGCGCCGGCCAGACGCTGTTCATTCCCTCGGGGTGGGTGCATGCAGTGCTCACCCCACGGGACTCGCTGGTCTTTGGGGGGAACCTGTTGCATTCCTACGCTATCGAGATGCAGTTACAGTAAGTACCGTGTATGTAGGTGGAATGGTACGCTACGGCGACGCTGTGCGCCGGCCAGACGCTGTTCATTCCCTCGGGGTGGGTGCATGCAGTGCTCACCCCACGGGACTCGCTGGTCTTTGGGGGGAACCTGTTGCATTCCTACGCTATCGAGATGCAGTTACAGTAAGTACCGTGTATGTAGGTGGAATGGTACGCTACGGCGGAGCTGTGCGCCGGCCAGACGCTGTTCATTCCCTCGGGGTGGGTGCATGCAGTGCTCACCCCACGGGACTCGCTGGTCTTTGGGGGGAACCTGTTGCATTCCTACGCTATCGAGATGCAGTTACAGTAAGTACCGTGTATGTAGGTGGAATGGTACGCTACGGCGGAGCTGTGCGCCGGCCAGACGCTGTTCATTCCCTCGGGGTGGGTGCATGCAGTGCTCACCCCACGGGACTCGCTGGTCTTTGGGGGGAACCTGTTGCATTCCTACGCTATCGAGATGCAGTTACAGTAAGTACCGTGTATGTAGGTGGAATGGTACGCTACGGCGACGCTGTGCGCCGGCCAGACGCTGTTCATTCCCTCGGGGTGGGTGCATGCAGTGCTCACCCCACGGGACTCGCTGGTCTTTGGGGGGAACCTGTTGCATTCCTACGCTATCGAGATGCAGTTACAGTAAGTACCGTGTATGTAGGTGGAATGGTACGCTACGGCGACGCTGTGCGCCGGCCAGACGCTGTTCATTCCCTCGGGGTGGGTGCATGCAGTGCTCACCCCACGGGACTCGCTGGTCTTTGGGGGGAACCTGTTGCATTCCTACGCTATCGAGATGCAGTTACAGTAAGTACCGTGTATGTAGGTGGAATGGTACGCTACGGCGACGCTGTGCGCCGGCCAGACGCTGTTCATTCCCTCGGGGTGGGTGCATGCAGTGCTCACCCCACGGGACTCGCTGGTCTTTGGGGGGAACCTGTTGCATTCCTACGCTATCGAGATGCAGTTACAGTAAGTACCGTGTATGTAGGTGGAATGGTACGCTACGGCGACGCTGTGCGCCGGCCAGACGCTGTTCATTCCCTCGGGGTGGGTGCATGCAGTGCTCACCCCACGGGACTCGCTGGTCTTTGGGGGGAACCTGTTGCATTCCTACGCTATCGAGATGCAGTTACAGTAAGTACCGTGTATGTAGGTGGAATGGTACGCTACGGCGACGCTGTGCGCCGGCCAGACGCTGTTCATTCCCTCGGGGTGGGTGCATGCAGTGCTCACCCCACGGGACTCGCTGGTCTTTGGGGGGAACCTGTTGCATTCCTACGCTATCGAGATGCAGTTACAGTAAGTACCGTGTATGTAGGTGGAATGGTACGCTACGGCGACGCTGTGCGCCGGCCAGACGCTGTTCATTCCCTCGGGGTGGGTGCATGCAGTGCTCACCCCACGGGACTCGCTGGTCTTTGGGGGGAACCTGTTGCATTCCTACGCTATCGAGATGCAGTTACAGTAAGTACCGTGTATGTAGGTGGAATGGTACGCTACGGCGACGCTGTGCGCCGGCCAGACGCTGTTCATTCCCTCGGGGTGGGTGCATGCAGTGCTCACCCCACGGGACTCGCTGGTCTTTGGGGGGAACCTGTTGCATTCCTACGCTATCGAGATGCAGTTACAGTAAGTACCGTGTATGTAGGTGGAATGGTACGCTACGGCGACGCTGTGCGCCGGCCAGACGCTGTTCATTCCCTCGGGGTGGGTGCATGCAGTGCTCACCCCACGGGACTCGCTGGTCTTTGGGGGGAACCTGTTGCATTCCTACGCTATCGAGATGCAGTTACAGTAAGTACCGTGTATGTAGGTGGAATGGTACGCTACGGCGGAGCTGTGCGCCGGCCAGACGCTGTTCATTCCCTCGGGGTGGGTGCATGCAGTGCTCACCCCACGGGACTCGCTGGTCTTTGGGGGGAACCTGTTGCATTCCTACGCTATCGAGATGCAGTTACAGTAAGTACCGTGTATGTAGGTGGAATGGTACGCTACGGCGACGCTGTGCGCCGGCCAGACGCTGTTCATCCCCTCGGGGTGGGTGCATGCAGTGCTCACCCCACGGGACTCGCTGGTCTTTGGGGGGAACCTGTTGCATTCCTACGCTATCGAGATGCAGTTACAGTAAGTACTGTGTATGTAGGTGGAATGGTACGCTACGGCGGCGCTGTGCGCCGGCCAGAAGCTGTTCATCCCTTCTGTGTGAAATAAAAACAAAGATAGTGCTTTTCAGAATGTCTGTCTTATTTTGACACTCCACAATTTAGATGTAAGTATAGCGATTCTGAAAATCTGTCGTCATCGACTTTTGATGTTGACTGTTCTATAATATGAAAATACTATAACTTCTTCTTTTTCTTCATGTCGATGGCACAAAAAAATTGTCAGGGGAATGTGGTTAAACCCACTCCAGTATGTTGCGAGATCTTTGGCGTTTTCATTGGCTGACATCTTACGGAGGGGCTTACAAGGAAGTGGTGCACAGTTTGCTCGGGAGCTCCACAGTCATACTGAGTCCGGCTTGGACCAATCATACCCCATCTTCTGAGGTTTCCCTTGCAGCGATCAACCCCAGTTCGCAGTCTATTAAGCGACTTCCACACTGGCCAGAGCAGGTCACGTCCAGTGGGAAGAGTTTCTGCAGGGTTCAGGAAATATGAGAGAGGGGAAAATTTCTTCTTCCACAGTTTGACTCTGGCAGCTCCGGCACCGTCATCGGTTAAGGATAGGGTAGACTTAAGGAAACTACGGCGGCTCCTTAATTTATGGGTCGGTAAGGGTGGGTCGGCATTGTACATATGGGATCAGTTTCCTGTTTGGCTTTCTCCACTGCACAGGCTACCACTCTGCGTACCGGTAACATGATGGCGTTCATCGCTAGTGTTTATGTAGTCACGTGATTTTTCTTCTTCCTTCACTTGTCCCAGTTAATCTGAGGTCGGGTCTTCTCGTATTTTTGCGCCAGGTCGTACGATCCTGGTTTATCGGATAGTCTAAATTTTGTGACTTCATCAGCTTTGACAGGTTTGTCCACCATGTATCCGGTGGTCTCCCTCTGCCTCTCGGCTTCACGGGGATGTTCAGACAGCGATATGTCTCGTCTAGATATGTGACCGTACCATCGCAGCCTATTTTCTTTTAGTTTTTCGGTAATCGGAGCGACTTTAAATGCGCACTTTGTCCAGGCGAGTTACCCCACCGGCCATCTCAGCATCTACATCTCGTTCAGGGTCACGTGATTTTTGAATTGTCAAATTGAACCCTTTTATTTTATTTATTATTTTTTACCAATTGACTGTGTAATGACCCCCCCCAGGGTGTACGAGATCGAGCGGCGCGTGGAGACGCCGCTGATGTTCCGCTACCCGCTGTTCGAGGCCATGAACTGGTACGCCGCCGTGCAGCTGCTGGCCGTGCTGCGCCGACACAACGAGGAGATACAGGTGAGGACCACTAACACATTTTTTTTAACTAAACTGAACTGGACCTACACACGTTCCAAGTCCACTTACCAAATTTCAACAGAATCGGTTGAGTAGTTCAGCCACAGGACACTATTTTCCATTTTTGAAATTGGCTACACGATGTAACTATAAACAAAACTGTCACCAGCGCCAGGCGGCCGCGGCACCGAGTATTAATCTTACAGAGAAACAGCTTTATACAAGTCCGCGGCGTAGGTACTTCACTACATGCGCAGTTACATATGTGTGCGTGACCTCTCTCACCGACAGTGTGCCGACGGGTTCACGTACGTGAGCCGAGTAGGCTCTTCGGGCGGTTTCGGCAAACCCGAGCGGAAAGCGGCGAGTGACTTCTCACAGCTTTGCGCACACATAGTTGTTCATGTAGTGGAGTACCTACCACCGCGGGCTTGTATGAAGCTGTTGCTCTGTAGGATTAATACTCAGTGGCCGCGGCACGTACTTACACTGTGCACATTGGTACATGGTGTTCGTATTGGTTTTAATTGTTTAGGATATTTAGTTTGTTTGAAAATTTTACTTTTTTAATTTCAGTTCTCTGATTAATTATACAATTCCAAACTATTCCAACACATTTTAACATTGATGATTGCATGATTGCAGTCCTCAGCTCTCTTAGGATCCTCGCCTTTGAATCGGATCTAAATACCGCTTCAACTGTAAGTAAGTAAGTATACTTACTTACATACTTGTACTAAAATGTAGTATTATACAGGACGAGGAGTTCACAATAAGCGAGAGCTACTCCACGCCTGCGCCGGCGCAGCTGCCCGCGTTACTGCTGCGTGGGATGAAGATACTGTCCAACGCGCTCAAAGAGTGGCACGCGCTCAAACCTGTGAGTATATCCACTCTGATACACCCTTTCTTATAGGTGAGTAGCTCATTGGTCTAGCTGTATAGTCTTGTGTAGTGTACGGGTAAAGCAACGCCTGGCACGGTCATTCATTAGATTGGGTACCGATAATATGTGTGGCAAAAAATAAATTTATCAAGCTCCTCCGTGCTTGGGAAGGCACGCTAAGCAGTTGGTCCCGGTTGTTATCTCCGATAGCAGTCGTACGGTCGAGTTTGAGACCTTAGGGCGACCTGACTACTCTAATGCTAGGTGAGACACGACGCTATTTACGGAGATTTTTGGGTACACACAACACAACCCCAATAAGGGAAGATCTTATAACTTTGTAATTAATGTACGTACGCAATTAGGTAGCAAGCCACTTTCAGAAACTGCGTATTTATTGCTGAACAAAGAGGCAACCAGCCCACCTGATATCAGAATGGCTGGTCAAAAAAATCTTTGGATTGCTCAGAATATATTATGAGTAGAGATTTTATGCTAGCAAATAATAATAATAAATAATAATAATAAATAGCAATGCTTGAATATACCCTCAGTGCCATGCGTTAGGCAACACGCCATTCAGACGCAAACGAAAAATGAGTTTAATTTTAAATATACCTACCTATACTAAATTTTATTTTGTAGTCTGATCCAGTGAAACGCGACAACGTACCGAAATGTCTGAACTCGGGTCAGCTGGTGCGGGAACTGTGTAAGGAGCTGCGGACGTTAGAGAAACGGACGGCCAGCGCAGCCAATAAGGATAAGGTAACTAATATATTCGACACTGTCACGTTCCCAAAGATAAAAACAGAATTTGGATCCTGGCTAAAATAATTAATTTTTAAAAAATCTAAATATGCCATTTTTTTTGTCAATATCGGGGACGCGTCTCCTTTCGGCATTTTTCGCTCTCTCCTATAGTTTAGGATATCTCCCGAAAGGCCTGTTTGAATAGTTCACCCTGTATATCATAGTTATTTCGCTTTCAGGACTTCAAATTAAAAACAAACAGCTCACCAAATAAATCGAAAAAACAGCAAACACCCGCCAAAAAATCGCTAAAACTTACTCTACCCAAACCCATAATGACTATGGCGTCCCAAAACGAAGAGTTCATTGAAGAAAAAGCATACGCAGACAAATTCTACATAGACGATAAAGAAGTCTACCCAGAACGCTATGTACAAGACAAATACATAGAAAATAAATACTACGACAACAAATACGTAGAAAATGGAAAGTTTATAATGGAAAATACGCAGAAAATAGTCGATAGTAACTATAAGAATACTACATATGAGACGAATGGGAAATATATAGTGCAGAATGAGAAATTGCTGGTCGATGGGAAATTTTTAATAGACAACAAAGATGTTTTGTATCAGACGTATGAAGAACTACCTTTTCAAGACACGTTTGATAAGAAAACTACGGCTTTGAAATTGAAATTGAAGTAAGTATCTTAAGCCACGACTTCAACCATTGATTAAGCTTTTTTTTCGTAAAGGAATTATACTTACTAATTAGGGTTCCGTACCCGAACGGTAAAAACGGGACCCTATTACTGAGACTCTGCAGTCTGGCTGTTTGTCTGTCTGTCTGTCTGTCCGTCTGTCACCAGGCTGTATCTCATGAACCAGATAACTAGACAGTTGAATTTTTTACAGAAGATGTATTTCTGTAACCGCCATAACATTTCTAAACTGTGTTTTGAGTCACGTGGTCAATTTGGTTATGACCACTGACGATTGCAAAGTTTAAATCTGGCCGGAAGCAATGATGGAAAGCGTATTTGTTTAAGATTAAGGCTTCAATGTATTTAACTAACATAACGTATTCTCCCCCACAGCACCCCGTCCTCCTCAACCTCCCCTCCCCCCTACCCCCTTCCCCCTCACTCCATCCTCAAGTCGCAGCTGTCCCGCTCCCGCCCCCCCCTCGCCCACCACTGGACTATATCCAAGAAGGAGGGGGACTTTACCGAGCAGCTGCTGTATACCAACGAGCACAGCAGGACTGACGACGTCGCGTACGGACCGGGTGAGATAGATAGATAGATAGTCGCAGCTGTCCCGCTCCCGCCCCCCCCTCGCCCACCACTGGACTATATCCAAGAAGGAGGGGGACTTTACCGAGTAGCTGCTGTATACCAACGAGCACAGCAGGACTGACGACGTCGCGTACGGACCGGGTGAGATAGATAGATAGATAGTCGCAGCTGTCCCGCTCCCGCCCCCCCCTCGCCCACCACTGGACTATATCCAAGAAGGAGGGGGACTTTACCGAGTAGCTGCTGTATACCAACGAGCACAGCAGGACTGACGACGTCGCGTACGGACCGGGTGAGATAGATAGATAGATAGTCGCAGCTGTCCCGCTCCCGCCCCCCCCTCGCCCACCACTGGACTATATCCAAGAAGGAGGGGGACTTTACCGAGTTGCTGCTGTATACCAACGAGCACAGCAGGACTGACGACGTCGCGTACGGACCGGGTGAGATAGATAGATAGATAGTCGCAGCTGTCCCGCTCCCGCCCCCCCCTCGCCCACCACTGGACTATATCCAAGAAGGAGGGGGACTTTACCGAGTAGCTGCTGTATACCAACGAGCACAGCAGGACTGACGACGTCGCGTACGGACCGGGTGAGATAGATAGATAGATAGTCGCAGCTGTCCCGCTCCCGCCCCCCCCTCGCCCACCACTGGACTATATCCAAGAAGGAGGGGGACTTTACCGAGTAGCTGCTGTATACCAACGAGCACAGCAGGACTGACGACGTCGCGTACGGACCGGGTGAGATAGATAGATAGATAGTCGCAGCTGTCCCGCTCCCGCCCCCCCCTCGCCCACCACTGGACTATATCCAAGAAGGAGGGGGACTTTACCGAGTAGCTGCTGTATACCAACGAGCACAGCAGGACTGACGACGTCGCGTACGGACCGGGTGAGATAGATAGATAGATAGTCGCAGCTGTCCCGCTCCCGCCCCCCCCTCGCCCACCACTGGACTATATCCAAGAAGGAGAGGTTAGATAGATAGATAAATAGTCGCAGCTGTCCCGCTCTCGCCCCGCCCACCACTGGACGGACCGGGTGAGATAGATAGATAGATAGTCGCAGATGTCCCGCTCTCGCCCCGCCCACCACTGGACGGACCGGGTGAGATAGATAGATAGTCGCAGCTGTCCCGCTCTCGCCCCGCCCACCACTGGACGGACCGGGTGAGATAGATAGATAGATAGTCGCAGCTGTCCCGCTCTCGCCCCGCCCACCACTGGACGGACCGGGTTAGATAGATAGATAGATAGTCGCAGCTGTCTCGCTCTCGCCCCGCCCACCACTGGACGGACCGGGTGAGATAGATAGATAGATAGTCGCAGCTGTCCCGCTCTCGCCCCGCCCACCACTGGACGGACCGGGTTAGATAGATAGATAGATAGTCGCAGCTGTCTCGCTCTCGCCCCGCCCACCACTGGACGGACCGGGTGAGATAGATAGATAGATAGATAGATAGTCGCAGCTGTCCCGCTCTCGCCCCGCCCACCACTGGACGGACCGGGTTAGATAGATAGATAGATAGTCGCAGCTGTCTCGCTCTCGCCCCGCCCACCACTGGACGGACCGGGTGAGATAGATAATAAATAATAAATAAATAAATAAATAAATAAATAAATAAATAATTAATTATTAAATAAAAAAAAAGATAGATAGATAGTCGCAGCTGTCCCGCTCTCGCCCCGCCCACCACTGGACGGACCGGGTGAGATAGATAGATAGATAGTCGCAGCTGTCCCGCTCTCGCCCCGCCCACCACTGGACGGACCGGGTTAGATAGATAGATAGATAGTCGCAGCTGTCCCGCTCTCGCCCCGCCCACCACTGGACGGACCGGGTTAGATAGATAGATAGATAGTCGCAGCTGTCTCGCTCTCGCCCCGCCCACCACTGGACGGACCGGGTGAGATAGATAGATAGTCGCAGCTGTCCCGCTCTCGCCCCGCCCACCACTGGACGGACCGGGTTAGATAGATAGATAGATAGTCGCAGCTGTCCCGCTCTCGCCCCGCCCTCCACTGGACGGACCGGGTTAGATAGATAGATAGATAGTCGCAGCTGTCCCGCTCTCGCCCCGCCCTCCACTGGACGGACCGGGTTAGATAGATAGATAGATAGTCGCAGCTGTCCGCTCCCGCCCCCCCCCCTCGCCCACCACTGGACTATATCCAAGGATATGATCCAAGGGTGGTGAGATGCCATATCGAAAAATGCCATGAAAGGATTTCTTCTTCGTCTTCAGCAGCATGTATTTGCCAACTACAGGACAAATGTCTCTCCAAGCTCCTTCCACATAGGTCTGTCACTGGTTTTCCAATGCCATGAAAGGATTACTTGACAATTACTACGACTTGTTGGTCGAAGCATTTCGGTGTGAGAAGACCAAGATAATTTTTGAGGGTTTTAAATCTGCAAAGTTGTGGGAGTAGATGACCATATCTCTAGAATGGTCACAATAAATGACCATATCTAAATAAATAATAAATAAATAAATAAATGTAGATGACCATATCTCTAGAATGGTCACAATAAATGACCATATCTAAATAAATAATAAATAAATAAATAAATTCTCTGAACAACACACAGCGCCATCTAGCCCCGTGGTAAGCAACTAAGCTTGTGTTACGGTGACTGGACAACGGATATAATACATACATTTATTTTTATTTTGTAAATACATACATATTATAGATAGAGGGACACCCAGACCAGCCACAAATATTAATTTTTAAGCATAAATACTTGCAGCCGGCGGGAATCGAACCCGCAACCTTCGGCATTGCAGTCGCGCTTTCGCACGACGCGCCACAGAGGTCGTCAAGAATGAACACAATGAATGGCTACCAATGGGCTATAATCTCAACTAATTGGACACCCTTGGATGCTCAACGACCTCGATTGTTGTGAGCCATGCCCTAAACCCTAAACTATCATCCAGCAGTGGGACAACAATGGTTATTAGCTTCAGGCCTGTGATAGGGTATGTTAATACTGAAACTTGTGTTCAATGTTCCAGGCATGTATTCAGCGGAAGACATCCAACAAGACTACCAGTACTCGGAGACTGCCAAGCCTGGCTCCTACCACCCCGAGTACAGCTACCAACAGAACATGAACTACTCCTACATCAGACACGAGGAGGACTTACCGCCAGATGTGCACCAAGTAAGTTATATTGTTACCCTTCTCGCTGTTCCTCCATAACTCTAAATTTGGAGTCTTTAAGTCTAGAGTGAGAATATACCATCTAGCCAAAAATTGTGCATGAAAACTAATTATTTGATTGATTTTTCTACTTTCCCAACCTCTAAAACACTATTTTTATTGGTCTTCCATTTTTCCTTGCCTCTGAAGCACTATTTTATTGGCCTTCGTCCATTCCCATCCGCTAAAGCTGTATTTTATTGGTCTTCCAACTTTCCCATCCTCTAAAGCAGTATTTCATTGGTCTTCCAACTTTC